>BDSI01000272.1:0-17792 GCA_003117195.1 Eudorina sp. 2006-703-Eu-15
AAGTGTCACCATAGCGCATCGATCCTGCCTACCTAGCTATCATTATTGGAGGATGGAAACCCGGCCACCCCAATACCTTCACAGCATATTCGGCGCCGCGCTTTATGCAATCCACTTCTTTCGACCGGCGGTCCTGTTAAGTCTTAAATAATTCATCTGCAAGGGTCTAAGTGTCAGGCGGCCATAGCGCATCGATCCTGCCTCGCACCTAGCTATCATTATTGGGAGGATGGAAACCCCGCCACCCCAATACCTTCACAGCATATTCGGCGCCGCGCTTTATGCAATCCACGTTCTTCGACGGCACGGTCTGTATTAAGTCTTAAATAATTCATCTGCAAGGGTCTAAGTGTCATAGCGCATCGATCCTGCCTCGCACCTAGCTATCATTATTGGGAGGATGGAAACCCGGCCACCCCAATACCTTCACAGCATATTGCCGCTTTATGCAATCCACGTTCTTTCGACCGGCAGCGTCCTGTATTAAGTCTTAAATAATTCATCTGCAAGGGTCTAAGTGTCAGGCGGCCCATAGCGCATCGATCCTGCCTCGCACCTAGCTATCATTATTGGGAGGATGGAAACCCGGGCCACCCCAATACCTTCACAGCATATTCGGCGCCGCGCTTTATGCAATCCACGTTCTTTCGACCGGCAGTCCTGTATTAAGTCTTAAATAATTCATCTGCAAGGGTCTAAGTGTCAGGCGGCCCATAGCGCATCGATCCTGCTCGCACCCTAGCTATCATTATTGGGAGGATGGAAACCCGGGCCACCCAATACCTTCACAGCATATTCGGCCGCCGCGCTTTATGCAATCCACGTTCTTTCGACCGCACGGTCCTGTATTAAGTCTTAAATAATTCATCTGCAAGGGTCTAAGTGTCAGGCGGCCCATAGCGCATCGATCCTGCCTCGCACCTAGCTATCATTATTGGGAGGATGGAAACCCGGCCACCCCAATACCTTCACAGCATATTCGGCGCCGCGCTTTATGCAATCCACATTTTTTCGACCGGCACGGTCCTGTATTAAGTCTTAAATAATTCATCTGCAAGGGTCTAAGTGTCAGGCGGCCCATAGCGCATCGATCCTGCCTCGCACCTAGCTATCATTATTGGAGGATGGAAACCCGGCCACCCCAATACCTTCACAGCATATTCGGCGCCGCGCTTTATGCAATCCACGTTTTTTCGACCGGCACGGTCCTGTATTAAGTCTTAAATAATTCATCTGCAAGGGTCTAAGTGTCAGGCGGCCCATAGCGCATCGATCCTGCCTCGCACCTAGCTATCATTATTGGAGGATGGAAACCCGGCCACCCCAATACCTTCACAGCATATTCGGCGCCGCGCTTTATGCAATCCACGTTCTTTCGACCGGCAGGGTCCTGTATTAAGTCTTAAATAATTCATCTGCAAGGTCTAAGTGTCAGGCGGCCCATAGCGCATCGATCCTGCCTCGCACCTAGCTATCATTATTGGGAGGATGGAAACCCGGGCCACCCCAATACCTTCACAGCATATTCGGCGCCGCGCTTTATGCAATCCACGTTTTTCGACCGGCAATAATTCATCTGCAAGGGTCTAAGTGTCAGCGGCCCCATAGCGCATCGATCCTGCCTCGCACCTAGCTATCATTATTGGGAGGATGGAAACCCGGGCCACCCCAATACCTTCACAGCATATTCGGCGCCGCGCTTTATGCAATCCACATTTTTTTCGACCGGCAGTCCTGTATTAAGTCTTAAATAATTCATCTGCAAGGGTCTAAGTGTCAGGCGGCCCATAGCGCATCGATCCTGCCTCGCACCTAGCTATCATTATTGGGAGGATGGAAACCCGGGCCACCCCAATACCTTCACAGCATATTCGGCGCCGCGCTTTATGCAATCCACGTTTTTTCGACCGGCAGGGTCCTGTATTAAGTCTTAAATAATTCATCTGCAAGGGTCTAAGTGTCAGGCGGCCCATAGCGCATCGATCCTGCCTCGCACCTAGCTATCATTATTGGGAGGATGGAAACCCGGGCCACCCCAATACCTTCACAGCATATTCGCGCGCCACGCTTTATGCAATCCACGTTTTTCGACCGGCACGGTCCTGTATTAAGTCTTAAATAATTCATCTGCAAGGGTCTAAGTGTCAGGGGCCCATAGCGCATCGATCCTGCCTCGCACCTAGCTATCATTATTGGAGAGGATGGGAAACCCGGGCCACCCCAATACCTTCACAGCATATTCGGCGCCCGCTTTATGCAATCCACGTTTTTTCGACGGCACGGTCCTGTATTAAGTCTTAAATAATTCATCTGCAAGGTCTAAGTGTCAGGCGGCCCATAGCGCATCGATCCTGCCTCGCACCTAGCTATCATTATTGGGAGGATGCGAAACCCGCGCCACCCCCAATACCTTCACAGCATATTCGCGCGCGCTTTATGCAATCACGTTTTTTCGACCGGCCCTGTATAATTCATCTGCAAGGGTCTAAGTGTCAGGCCCATAGCGCATCGATCCTGCGCGGCACCTAGCTATCATTATTGGAGGATGGAAACCCGGGCCACCCAATACTTCACAGCATATCGGCGCCGCGCTTTATGCAATCCACATTTTTTCGACCGCATCCTGTATTAAGTCTTAAATAATTCATCTGCAAGGTCTAAGTGTCAGGCGGCCATAGCGCATCGATCCTGCCCTCGCACCTAGCTATCATTATTGGGAGGATGGAAACCCGGGCCACCCAATACCTTCCAGCATATTCGGCGCCCCGCTTTATGCCAATCCACGTTTTTTTCGACCGGCAGTCCTGTATTAAGTCTTAAATAATTCATCTGCAAGTGCTCTAAGTGTCAGGCGGCATAGCGCATCGATCCTGCCTCGCACCTAGCTATCATTATTGGTGAGGATGGAAACCCGGCCACCCCAATACCTTCACAGCATATTCGCGCACGCTTTATGCAATCCACGTTTTTCGACCGGCAGGTCCTGTATTAAGTCTTAAATAATTCATCTGCAAGGGTCTAAGTGTCAGGCGCCATAGCGCATCGATCCTGCCTCGCACCTAGCTATCATTATTGAGGATGGAAACCCGCCACCCCAATACCTTCACAGCATATTCGGCGCGCCTTTTATGCAATCCACATTTTTCGACCGGCACGTCCTGTATTAAGTCTTAAATAATTCATCTGCAAGGGTCTAAGTGTCAGGCGGCCCATAGCGCATCGATCCTGCCTCGCACCTAGCTATCATATTGGTGAGGATGGAAACCCGGGCCACCCCAATACCTTCACAGCATATTCGCGCCGCCGCTTTATGCAATCCACGTTTTTTCGACCGCACGGTCCTTATTAAAATAATTCATCTGCAAGGTCTAAGTGTCAGGCGGCCCATAGCGCATCGATCCTGCCTCGCACCTAGCTATCATTATTGGGAGGATGGAAACCCGCGCCACCCCAATACCTTCACAGCATATTCGGCGCCGCGCTTTATGCAATCCACGTTTTTCGACCGGCAGGGTCCTGTATTAAGTCTTAAATAATTCATCTGCAAGGGTCTAAGTGTCAGGCGCCCATAGCGCATCGATCCTGCCTCGCCACCTAGCTATCATTATTGGGAGGATGGAAACCAGCCACCCCATACCTTCACCAAGCATATTCGGCGCCGCGCCTTTATGCAATCCCACATTTTTCGACCGCACGGTCCTGTATTAAGTCTTAAATAATTCATCTGCAAGGGTCTAAGTTGTCAGGCGGCCCATAGCGCATCGATCCTGCCTCGCACCTAGCTATCATTATTGGGGAGGATGGAAAACCCGGGCCACCCCAATACCTTCCACAGCATATTCGCGCGCCGCGCTTTATGCAATCCACGTTTTTTCGACCGGCACGGTTCCTGTATTAAGTCTTAAATAATTCATCTGCAAGGGTCTAAGTGTCAGGCGGCCCATAGCGCATCGATCCTGCCTCGCACCTAGCTCTATCATTATTGGGAGGATGGAAACCCTAGCCACCCCATTACCTTCACAGCATTCGGCGCCGCGCTTTATGCAATCCACGTTCTTTTCGACCGGCAGGGTCCTGTATTAAGTATTAAATAATTCATCTGCAAGGTCTAAGTGTCAGGCGGCCATAGCGCATCGATCCTGCCTCGCACCTAGCTATCATTATTGGGAGGATGGAAAACCCGGGCCACCCCAATACCTTCACAGCATATTCGGCGCCGCGCTTTATGCAATCCACGTTTTTTCGACCGGCAGGTCCTGTATTAAGTCTTAAATAATTTCATCTGCAAGGGTCTAAGTGTCAGGCGGCCCATAGCGCATCGATCCTGCCTCGCACCTAGCTATCATTATTGGGAGGATGGAAACCGGGCCACCCCAATACCTTCACAGCATATTCGGCCGCCGCGCTTTATGCAATCCACGTTCTTTTCGACCGGCAGGGTCCTGTATTAAGTCTTAAATAATTCATCTGCAAGGGTCTAAGTGTCAGGCGCGCCATAGCGCATCGATCCTGCCTCGCACCTAGCTATCATTATTGGGAGGATGGAAACCCGGCCACCCCAATACCTTCACAGCATATTCGGCGCCGCGCTTTATGCAATCCACGTTTTTCGACCGGCAGCGGTCCTGTATTAAGTCTTAAATAATTCATCTGCAAGGGTCTAAGTGTCAGGCGCCCATAGCGCATCGATCCTGCCTCGCACCTAGCTATCATTATTGGGAGGATGGAAACCCGGGCCACCCCAATACCTTCACAGCATATTCGGCGCCCGCGCTTTATGCAATCCACGTTCTTTCGACCGGCAGGGTCCTGTATTAAGTCTTAAATAATTCATCTGCAAGGGTCTAAGTGTCAGGCGGCCCATAGCGCATCGATCCTGCCTCGCACCTAGCTATCATTATTGGGAGGATGGAAACCCGGGCCACCCAATACCTTCACAGCATATTCGGCGCCGCGCTTTATGCAATCCACGTTTTTTCGACCGGCAGGGTCCTGTATTAAGTCTTAAATAATTCATCTGCAAGGGTCTAAGTGTCAGGCGGCCATAGCGCATCGATCCTGCCTCGCACCTAGCTATCATTATTGGAGGATGGAAACCCGGGCCACCCCAATACCTTCACAGCATATTCGGCGCCGCGCTTTATGCAATCCACGTTTTTCGACCGGCAGGGTCCTGTATTAAGTCTTAAATAATTCATCTGCAAGGGTCTAAGTGTCAGGCGGCCCATAGCGCATCGATCCTGCCTCGCACCTAGCTATCATTATTGGGAGGATGGAAACCCCCCGGCCACCCCATTACACTTCACAGCATATTCCGGCGCCGCGCTTTATGCAATCCACGTTTTTTCGACCGGCACGGTCCTGTATTAAGTCTTAAATAATTCATCTGCAAGGGGTCTAAGTGTCAGGCGGCCCATAGCGCATCGATCCTGCCTCGCACCTAGCTATCATTATTGGGAGGATGGAAACCCGGGCCACCCCAATACCTTCACAGCATATTCGGCGCCGCGCTTTATGCAATCCACGTTTTTTCGACCGGCAGGGTCCTGTATTAAGTCTTAAATAATTCATCTGCAAGGGTCTAAGTGTCAGGCGGCCCATAGCGCATCGATCCTGCCTCGCACCTAGCTATCATTATTGGGAGGATGGAAACCCGGGCCACCCCAATACCTTCACAGCATATTCGGCGCCGCGCTTTATGCAATCCACGTTCTTTTCGACCGGCAGGGTCCTGTATTAAGTCTTAAATAATTCATCTGCAAGGGTCTAAGTGTCAGGCGGCCCATAGCGCATCGATCCTGCCTCGCACCTAGCTATCATTATTGGGAGGATGGAAACCCGGCCACCCCAATACCTTCACAGCATATTCGGCGCCGCGCTTTATGCAATCCACGTTTTTTCGACCGGCAGGGTCCTGTATTAAGTCTTAAATAATTCATCTGCAAGGGTCTAAGTGTCAGGCGGCCCATAGCGCATCGATCCTGCCTCGCACCTAGCTATCATTATTGGGAGGATGGAAACCCGGCCACCCAATACCTTCACAGCATATTCGGCGCCGCGCTTTATGCAATCCACATTTTTCGACCGGCAGGTCCTGTATTAAGTCTTAAATAATTCATCTGCAAGGGTCTAAGTGTCAGGCGGCCATAGCGCATCGATCCTGCCTCGCACCTAGCTATCATTATTGGAGGATGGAAACCCGGGCCACCCCAATACCTTCACAGCATATTCGGCGCCGCGCTTTATGCAATCCACGTTTTTCGACCGGCACGTCCTGTATTAAGTCTTAAATAATTCATCTGCAAGGGTCTAAGTGTCAGGCGGCCCATAGCGCATCGATCCTGCTCGCACCTAGCTATCATTATTGGGAGGATGGAAACCCGGGCCACCCCAATACCTTCACAGCATATTCGCGCGCCACGCTTTATGCCAATCCACGTTTTTTTCGACCGGCAGGTCCTGTATTAAGTCTTAAATAATTCATCTGCAAGGGTCTAAGTGTCAGGCGGCCCATAGCGCATCGATCCTGCCTCGCACCTAGCTATCATTATTGGGAGGATGGAAACCCGGGCCACCCCAATACCTTCACAGCATATTCGGCGCCGCGCTTTATGCAATCCACGTTTTTTCGACCGGCACGGTCCTGTATTAAGTCTTAAATAATTCATCTGCAAGGGTCTAAGTGTCAGGCGGCCCATAGCGCATCGATCCTGCCTCGCACCTAGCTATCATTATTGGCGAGGATGGAAACCCGGGCCACCCCAATACCTTCACAGCATATTCGGCGCCGCCGCTTTTATGCAATCCACGTTTTTTTTCGACCGGCACGGTCCTGTATAAGTCTTAATAATTCATCTGCAAGGTCTAAGTGTCAGGCGGCCATAGCGCATCGATCCTGCCTCGCACCTAGCTATCATTATTGGGAGGATGGAAACCCGGGCCACCCCAATACCTTCACAGCATATTCGGCGCCGCCGCTTTATGCAATCCACATTTTTTCGACCGCACGGGTCCTGTATTAAGTCTTAAATAATTCATCTGCAAGGGTCTAAGTGTCAGGCGGCCCATAGCGCATCGATCCTGCCTCGCACCTAGCTATCATTATTGGGAGGATGGAAACCCGGGCCACCCCAATACCTTCACAGCATATTCGGCGCCGCGCTTTATGCAATCACGTTTTTTCGACCGGCAGGGTCCTGTATTAAGTCTTAATAATTCATCGCAAGGGTCTAAGTGTCAGGCGGCCCATAGCGCATCGATCCTGCCTCGCACCTAGCTATCATTATTGGAGGGATGGAAACCCGGGCCACCCCAATACCTTCACAGCATATTCGGCGCCCGCGCTTTATGCAATCCACGTTTTTTCGACCGGCAGGTCCTGTATTAAGTCTTAAATAATTCATCTGCAAGGGTCTAAGTGTCAGGCGGCCATAGCGCATCGATCCTGCCTCGCACCTAGCTATCATTATTGGGAGGATGGAAACCGGCCACCCAATACCTTCACAGCATATTCGGCGCCGCGCTTTATGCAATCCACGTTTTTCGACCGGCACGGTCCTGTATTAAGTCTTAAATAATTCATCTGCAAGGGTCTAAGTGTCAGGCGGCCCATAGCGCATCGATCCTGCCTCGCACCTAGCTATCATTATTGGAGGATGGAAACCCGGGCCACCCCAATACCTTCACAGCATATTCGGCGCGCGCTTTATGCAATCCACGTTTTTTCGACCGGCAGGTCCTGTATTAAGTCTTAAATAATTCATCTGCAAGGGTCTAAGTGTCAGGCCCATAGCGCATCGATCCTGCCTCGCACCTAGCTATCATTATTGGGAGGATGGAAACCCGGCCACCCCAATACCTTCACAGCATATTCGCGCGCCGCGCTTTATGCAATCCACATTTTTCGACCGGCAGGGTCCTGTATTAAGTCTTAAATAATTCATCTGCAAGGGTCTAAGTGTCAGGCGGCCCATAGCGCATCGATCCTGCCTCGCACCTAGCTATCATTATTGGGAGGATGGAAACCCGGGCCACCCCAATACCTTCACAGCATATTCGGCGCCGCGCTTTATGCAATCCACGTTTTTCGACCGGCACGGTCCTGTATTAAGTCTTAAATAATTCATCTGCAAGGTCTAAGTGTCAGGCGGCCCATAGCGCATCGATCCTGCCTCGCACCTAGCTATCATTATTGGGAGGATGGAAACCCGGGCCACCCCAATACCTTCACAGCATATTCGGCGCCCGCTTTATGCAATCCACGTTTTCGACCGGCACGGTCCTGTATTAAGTCTTAAATAATTCATCTGCAAGGGTCTAAGTGTCAGGCGGCCCATAGCGCATCGATCCTGCCTCGCACCTAGCTATCATTATTGGGAGGATGGAAACCCGGGCCACCCCAATACCTTCACAGCATATTTCGCGCCGCGCTTTATGCAATCCACGTTTTTCGACCGGCACGGTCCTGTATTAAGTCTTAAATAATTCATCTGCAAGGGTCTAAGTGTCAGGCGGCCATAGCGCATCGATCCTGCCTCGCACCTAGCTATCATTATTGAGGATGGAAACCCGGGCCACCCCAATACCTTCACAGCATATTCGGCGCCGCGCTTTATGCAATCCACGTTTTTTCGACCGGCACGGTCCTGTATTAAGTCTTAAATAATTCATCTGCAAGGGTCTAAGTGTCAGGCGGCCCATAGCGCATCGATCCTGCCTCGCACCTAGCTATCATTATTGAGGATGGAAACCCGGCCACCCCAATACCTTCACAGCATATTCGGCGCCGCGCTTTATGCAATCCACGTTTTTCGACCGGCAGGTCCTGTATTAAGTCTTAAATAATTCATCTGCAAGGGTCTAAGTGTCAGGCGGCCCATAGCGCATCGATCCTGCCTCGCACCTAGCTATCATTATTGGGAGGATGGAAACCCGGGCCACCCCAATACCTTCACAGCATATTCGGCGCCGCGCTTTATGCAATCCACATTTTTCGACCGGCACGGTCCTGTATTAAGTCTTAAATAATTCATCTGCAAGGGTCTAAGTGTCAGGCCCATAGCGCATCGATCCTGCCTCGCACCTAGCTATCATTATTGGGAGGATGGAAACCCGGCCACCCAATACCTTCACAGCATATTCGGCGCCGCGCTTTATGCAATCCACGTTTTTTCGACCGGCAGGTCCTGTATTAAGTCTTAAATAATTCATCTGCAAGGGTCTAAGTGTCAGGCGGCCATAGCGCATCGATCCTGCCTCGCACCTAGCTATCATTATTGGGAGGATGGAAACCCGCGGCCACCCCAATACCTTCACAGCATATTCCGCGCCGCGCTTTATGCAATCCACGTTTTTCGACCGGCACGGTCCTGTATTAAGTCTTAAATAATTCATCTGCAAGGTCTAAGTGTCAGGCGGCCCATAGCGCATCGATCCTGCCTCGCACCTAGCTATCATTATTGGAGGATGGAAACCCGGCCACCCCAATACCTTCACAGCATATTCGGCGCCGCGCAATCCACGTTTTTTCGACCGCACGGTCCTGTATTAAGTCTTAAATAATTCATCTGCAAGGGTCTAAGTGTCAGGCGGCCCATAGCGCATCGATCCTGCCTCGCACCTAGCTATCATTATTGGAGGATGGAAACCCGGGCCACCCCAATACCTTCACAGCATATTCGGCGCCGCGCTTTATGCAATCCACGTTTTTTCGACCGGCACGGTCCTGTATTAAGTCTTAAATAATTCATCTGCAAGGGTCTAAGTGTCAGGCGGCCCATAGCGCATCGATCCTGCCTCGCACCTAGCTATCATTATTGGGAGGATGGAAACCCGGGCCACCCCAATACCTTCACAGCATATTCGGCGCCGCGCTTTATGCAATCCACGTTTTTTCGACCGGCACGGTCCTGTATTAAGTCTTAAATAATTCATCTGCAAGGGTCTAAGTGTCAGGCGGCCCATAGCGCATCGATCCTGCCTCGCACCTAGCTATCATTATTGGGAGGATGGAAACCCGGCCACCCCAATACCTTCACAGCATATTTGCGCCGCGCTTTATGCAATCCACTTCTTTCGACCGCAGGTCCTGTATTAAGTCTTAAATAATTCATCTGCAAGGGTCTAAGTGTCAGGCGGCCATAGCGCATCGATCCTGCCTCGCACCTAGCTATCATTATTGGAGGATGGAAACCCGGGCCACCCCAATACCTTCACAGCATATTCGCGCGCCGCTTTATGCAATCCACGTTTTTTCGACCGGCACGGTCCTGTATTAAGTCTTAAATAATTCATCTGCAAGGGTCTAAGTGTCAGGCGGCCCATAGCGCATCGATCCTGCCTCGCACCTAGCTATCATTATTGGAGGATGGAAACCCGGGCACCCCAATACCTTCACAGCATATTCGGCGCGCCGCTTTATGCAATCCACGTTTTTTCGACCGGCAGGGTCCTGTATTAAGTCTTAAATAATTCATCTGCAAGGGTCTAAGTGTCAGGCGGCCCATAGCGCATCGATCCTGCCTCGCACCTAGCTATCATTATTGGAGGATGGAAACCCGGCCACCCCAATACCTTCACAGCATATTCGGCGCCGCGCTTTATGCAATCCACGTTTTTTCGACCGGCAGGTCCTGTATTAAGTCTTAAATAATTCATCTGCAAGGGTCTAAGTGTCAGGCGGCCCATAGCGCATCGATCCTGCCTCGCACCTAGCTATCATTATTGGAGGATGGAAACCCGGCCACCCCAATACCTTCACAGCATATTCGGCGCCCGCTTTATGCAATCCACGTTTTTTCGACCGGCACGGTCCTGTATTAAGTCTTAAATAATTCATCTGCAAGGTCTAAGTGTCAGGCGGCCCATAGCGCATCGATCCTGCCTCGCACCTAGCTATCATTATTGGAGGATGGAAACCCGGGCCACCCCAATACCTTCACAGCATATTCGCGCCGCGCTTTATGCAATCCACGTTCTTTCGACCGGCACGGTCCTGTATTAAGTCTTAAATAATTCATCTGCAAGGGTCTAAGTGTCAGGCGGCCCATAGCGCATCGATCCTGCCTCGCACCTAGCTATCATTATTGGAGGATGGAAACCCGGGCCACCCCAATACCTTCACAGCATATTCGGCGCCGCGCTTTATGCAATCCACGTTTTTTCGACCGGCAGGGTCCTGTATTAAGTCTTAAATAATTCATCTGCAAGGGTCTAAGTGTCAGGCGGCCCATAGCGCATCGATCCTGCCTCGCACCTAGCTATCATTATTGGGAGGATGGAAACCCGGCCACCCCAATACCTTCACAGCATATTCGGCGCCGCGCTTTATGCAATCCACGTTTTTCGACCGGCACGTCCTGTATTAAGTCTTAAATAATTCATCTGCAAGGTCTAAGTGTCAGGCGGCCATAGCGCATCGATCCTGCCTCGCACCTAGCTATCATTATTGGGAGGATGGAAACCCGGCCACCCCAATACCTTCACAGCATATTCGGCGCCGCGCTTTATGCAATCCACGTTTTTTTCGACCGCAGGTCCTGTATTAAGTCTTAAATAATTCATCTGCAAGGGTCTAAGTGTCAGGCGGCCCATAGCGCATCGATCCTGCCTCGCACCTAGCTATCATTATTGGAGGATGGAAACCCGGGCCACCCCAATACCTTCACAGCATATTTGCGCCGCGCTTTATGCAATCCACATTTTTTCGACCGGCACGGTCCTGTATTAAGTCTTAAATAATTCATCTGCAAGGGTCTAAGTGTCAGGCGGCCATAGCGCATCGATCCTGCCTCGCACCTAGCTATCATTATTGGAGGATGGAAACCCGGGCCACCCCAATACCTTCACAGCATATTCGGCGCCGCGCTTTATGCAATCCACGTTTTTTCGACCGGCAGGTCCTGTATTAAGTCTTAAATAATTCATCTGCAAGGGTCTAAGTGTCAGGCGGCCCATAGCGCATCGATCCTGCCTCGCACCTAGCTATCATTATTGGAGGATGGAAACCCGGGCCACCCCAATACCTTCACAGCATATTCGGCGCCGCGCTTTATGCAATCCAGTTTTTCGACCGGCACGGTCCTGTATTAAGTCTTAAATAATTCATCTGCAAGGGTCTAAGTGTCAGGCGGCCCATAGCGCATCGATCCTGCCTCGCACCTAGCTATCATTATTGGGAGGATGGAAACCCGGCCACCCAATACCTTCACAGCATATTCGCGCCGCGCTTTATGCAATCCACGTTTTTCGACCGGCAGGTCCTGTATTAAGTCTTAAATAATTCATCTGCAAGGGTCTAAGTGTCAGGCGGCCATAGCGCATCGATCCTGCCTCGCACCTAGCTATCATTATTGGAGGATGGAAACCCGGGCCACCCCAATACCTTCACAGCATATTCGCGCCGCGCTTTATGCAATCCACGTTTTTTCGACCACGGTCCTGTATTAAGTCTTAAATAATTCATCTGCAAGGGTCTAAGTGTCAGGCGGCCCATAGCGCATCGATCCTGCCTCGCACCTAGCTATCATTATTGGGAGGATGGAAACCCGGGCCACCCCAATACCTTCACAGCATATTCGCGCCGCGCTTTATGCAATCCACGTTTTTCGACCGGCAGGTCCTGTATTAAGTCTTAAATAATTCATCTGCAAGGGTCTAAGTGTCAGGCGGCCCATAGCGCATCGATCCTGCTCGCACCTAGCTATCATTATTGGGAGGATGGAAACCCGGGCCACCCCAATACCTTCACAGCATATTCGGCGCCGCGCTTTATGCAATCCACTTTTTCGACCGGCACGGTCCTGTATTAAGTCTTAAATAATTCATCTGCAAGGGTCTAAGTGTCAGGCGGCCCATAGCGCATCGATCCTGCTCGCACCTAGCTATCATTATTGGAGGATGGAAACCCGGCCACCCCAATACCTTCACAGCATATTCTTTATGCAATCCACGTTTTTTCGACCGGCACGGTCCTGTATTAAGTCTTAAATAATTCATCTGCAAGGGTCTAAGTGTCAGGCGGCCATAGCGCATCGATCCTGCCTCGCACCTAGCTATCATTATTGGGAGGATGGAAACCCGGGCCACCCCAATACCTTCACAGCATATTTGGCGCGCGCGCTTTATGCAATCCACGTTTTTTTCGACCGGCAGGGTCCTGTATTAAGTCTTAAATAATTCATCTGCAAGGGTCTAAGTGTCAGGCGGCCCATAGCGCATCGATCCTGCCTCGCACCTAGCTATCATTATTGGGAGGATGGAAACCCGGCCACCCCAATACCTTCACAGCATATTCGCGCCCGCTTTATGCAATCCACGTTTTCGACCGCACGGTCCTGTATTAAGTCTTAAATAATTCATCTGCAAGGGTCTAAGTGTCAGGCCATAGCGCATCGATCCTGCTCGCACCTAGCTATCATTATTGGGAGGATGGAAACCCGGGCCACCCCAATACCTTCACAGCATACTTTATGCAATCCACGTTTTTTCGACCGGCAGGTCCTGTATTAAGTCTTAAATAATTCATCTGCAAGGGTCTAAGTGTCAGGCGGCCATAGCGCATCGATCCTGCCTCGCACCTAGCTATCATTATTGGGAGATGGAAACCCGGGCCACCCCAATACCTTCACAGCATATTCGGCGCCGCGCTTTATGCAATCCACGTTTTTCGACCGGCAGGTCCTGTATTAAGTCTTAAATAATTCATCTGCAAGGGTCTAAGTGTCAGGCGGCCCATAGCGCATCGATCCTGCCTCGCACCTAGCTATCATTATTGGGAGGATGGAAACCCGGCCACCCCAATACCTTCACAGCATATTTGCGCCGCGCTTTATGCAATCCACGTTTTTCGACCGGCAGGTCCTGTATTAAGTCTTAAATAATTCATCTGCAAGGGTCTAAGTGTCAGGGCGGCCATAGCGCATCGATCCTGCCTCGCACCTAGCTATCATTATTGGGAGGATGGAAACCCGGGCCACCCCAATACCTTCACAGCATATTCGGCGCCGCGCTTTATGCAATCCACGTTTTTCGACCGCAGGGTCCTGTATTAAGTCTTAAATAATTCATCTGCAAGGGTCTAAGTGTCAGGCGGCCCATAGCGCATCGATCCTGCCTCGCACCTAGCTATCATTATTGGAGGATGGAAACCCGGCCACCCCAATACTTCACAGCATATTCGGCGCCGCGCTTTATGCAATCCACGTTTTTTCGACCGGCAGGGTCCTGTATTAAGTCTTAAATAATTCATCTGCAAGGTCTAAGTGTCAGGCGGCCCATAGCGCATCGATCCTGCCTCGCACCTAGCTATCATTATTGGAGGATGGAAACCCGGCCACCCCAATACCTTCACAGCATATTCCCGCCACGCTTTATGCAATCCACGTTTTCGACCGGCACGGTCCTGTATTAAGTCTTAAATAATTCATCTGCAAGGGTCTAAGTGTCAGGCGGCCATAGCGCATCGATCCTGCCTCGCACCTAGCTATCATTATTGGGAGGATGGAAACCCGGCCACCCCAATACCTTCACAGCATATTCGCGCCGCGCTTTATGCAATCCACGTTTTTTCGACCGCAGGTCCTGTATTAAGTCTTAAATAATTCATCTGCAAGGTCTAAGTGTCAGGCGGCCCATAGCGCATCGATCCTGCCTCGCACCTAGCTATCATTATTGGGATGGAAACCCGGCCACCCCAATACCTTCACAGCATATTCGGCGCCGCGCTTTATGCAATCCACTTTTTCGACCGGCAGGTCCTGTATTAAGTCTTAAATAATTCATCTGCAAGGGTCTAAGTGTCAGGCGGCCCATAGCGCATCGATCCTGCCTCGCACCTAGCTATCATTATTGGAGGATGGAAACCCGGGCCACCCCAATACCTTCACAGCATATTCCGCGCCGCTTTATGCAATCCACGTTTTTCGACCGCACGGTCCTGTATTAAGTCTTAAATAATTCATCTGCAAGGTCTAAGTGTCAGGCGGCCCATAGCGCATCGATCCTGCCTCGCACCTAGCTATCATTATTGGGGAGGATGGAAACCCGGGCCACCCCAATACCTTCACAGCATATTCGGCCGCGCTTTATGCAATCCACGTTTTTTCGACCGGCACGGTCCTGTATTAAGTCTTAAATAATTCATCTGCAAGGGTCTAAGTGTCAGGCGGCCATAGCGCATCGATCCTGCCTCGCACCTAGCTATCATTATTGGGAGGATGGAAACCCGGGCCACCCCAATACCTTCACAGCATATTCGGCGCCCGCTTTATGCAATCCACGTTTTTCGACCGGCACGGTCCTGTATTAAGTCTTAAATAATTCATCTGCAAGGGTCTAAGTGTCAGGCGGCCCATAGCGCATCGATCCTGCCTCGCACCTAGCTATCATTATTGGAGGATGGAAACCCGGGCCACCCCAATACCTTCACAGCATATTCGGCGCCGCGCTTTATGCAATCCACGTTTTTCGACCGGCACGGTCCTGTATTAAGTCTTAAATAATTCATCTGCAAGGGTCTAAGTGTCAGGCGGCCCATAGCGCATCGATCCTGCCTCGCACCTAGCTATCATTATTGGGAGGATGGAAACCCGGGCCACCCCAATACCTTCACAGCATATTCGGCGCCGCTTTATGCAATCACGTTTTTTCGACCGGCAGGGTCCTGTATTAAGTCTTAAATAATTCATCTGCAAGGGTCTAAGTGTCAGGCGGCCCATAGCGCATCGATCCTGCCTCGCACCTAGCTATCATTATTGGAGGATGGAAACCCGGGCCACCCCAATACCTTCACAGCATATTCGGCGCCGCGCTTTATGCAATCCACGTTTTTCGACCGGCACGGTCCTGTATTAAGTCTTAAATAATTCATCTGCAAGGGTCTAAGTGTCAGGCGGCCCATAGCGCATCGATCCTGCCTCGCACCTAGCTATCATTATTGGAGGATGGAAACCCGGGCCACCCCAATACCTTCACAGCATATTCGGCGCCGCGCTTTATGCAATCCACGTTTTTTCGACCGGCAGGGTCCTGTATTAAGTCTTAAATAATTCATCTGCAAGCGGTCTAAGTGTCAGGCGGCCCATAGCGCATCGATCCTGCCTCGCACCTAGCTATCATTATTGGAGGATGGAAACCCGGGCCACCCCAATACCTTCACAGCATATTCGCGCCGCGCTTTATGCAATCCACATTCTTTCGACCGGCAGGGTCCTGTATTAAGTCTTAAATAATTCATCTGCAAGGGTCTAAGTGTCAGGCGGCCCATAGCGCATCGATCCTGCTCGCACCTAGCTATCATTATTGGAGGATGGAAACCCGGGCCACCCCAATACCTTCACAGCATATTTGGCGCCGCGCTTTATGCAATCCACGTTTTTTCGACCGGCACGGTCCTGTATTAAGTCTTAAATAATTCATCTGCAAGGGTCTAAGTGTCAGGCGGCCCATAGCGCATCGATCCTGCCTCGCACCTAGCTATCATTATTGGAGAGGATGGAAACCCGGCCACCCCAATACCTTCACAGCATATTCGGCGCCCGCTTTATGCAATCCACGTTTTTTCGACCGCAGCGTCCTGTATTAAGTCTTAAATAATTCATCTGCAAGGTCTAAGTGTCAGCGGCCCATAGCGCATCGATCCTGCCTCGCACCTAGCTATCATTATTGGGAGGATGGAAACCCGCGGCCACCCCAATACCTTCACAGCATATTCGCGCCGCGCTTTATGCAATCCACGTTTTTTCGACCGGCACGGTCCTGTATTAAGTCTTAAATAATTCATCTGCAAGGGTCTAAGTGTCAGGCGGCCCATAGCGCATCGATCCTGCTCGCACCTAGCTATCATTATTGGAGGATGGAACCCGGGCCACCCCAATACCTTCACAGCATATTCCGCGCCGCGCTTTATGCAATCCACGTTTTTCGACCGGCACGGTCCTGTATTAAGTCTTAAATAATTCATCTGCAAGGGTCTAAGTGTCAGCGCGGCCCATAGCGCATCGATCCTGCTCGCACCTAGCTATCATTATTGGGAGGATGGAAACCCGGGCCACCCCAATACCTTCACAGCATATTCGGCGCCGCGCTTTATGCAATCCACGTTTTTCGACCGGCAGGGTCCTGTATTAAGTCTTAAATAATTCATCTGCAAGGGTCTAAGTGTCAGGCGCCCATAGCGCATCGATCCTGCCTCGCACCTAGCTATCATTATTGGAGGATGGAAAAACCGGCCACCCAATACCTTCACAGCATATTCGCGCCGCGCTTTATGCAATCCACGTTTTTCGACCGGCAGGGTCCTGTATTAAGTCTTAAATAATTCATCTGCAAGGTCTAAGTGTCAGGCGGCCCATAGCGCATCGATCCTGCTCGCACCTAGCTATCATTATTGGAGGATGGAAACCCGGCCACCCCAATACCTTCACAGCATATTCCGCGCCGCGCTTTATGCAATCCACGTTTTTCGACCGGCACGGTCCTGTATTAAGTCTTAAATAATTCATCTGCAAGGGTCTAAGTGTCAGGCGGCCCATAGCGCATCGATCCTGCCTCGCACCTAGCTATCATTATTGGGAGGATGGAAACCCGGGCCACCCCATACCTTCACAGCATATTGGCGCCGCGCTTTATGCAATCCACGTTTTCGACGCAGGCCTGTATTAAGTCTTAATAATTCATCTGCAAGGTCTAAGTGTCAGGCGGCCCATGTAGCGCATCGATCCTGCCTCGCACCTAGCTATCATTATTGGGAGGATGGAAACCCGGCCACCCCAATACCTTCACAGCATATTTTG
>BDSI01000272.1:22332-52325 GCA_003117195.1 Eudorina sp. 2006-703-Eu-15
AGTCTTAAATAATTCATCTGCAAGGTCTAAGTGTCAGGCGCCCATAGCGCATCTCGATCCTGCCTCGACCTAGCTTTCATTATTGGGAGATGGAAACCCGGGCCACCCCCAATACCTTCACAGCCATATTCGGCCGCCCGCGCTTTATGCAATCCACGTTTTTTCGACCGGCACCACGTCCTGTATTAAAGTCTTAAATAATTCATCTGCAAGGGTCTAAGTGTCAGGCGGTTCATAGCGGCATCGATCCTGCTCGCACCTAGCTATCATTATTGGAAGGATGGAAACCCGGGCACCCAATACCTTCACAGCATATTCCGCGCCGCGCTTTATGGCAATCACATTTTTTCGACCGGCACGGTCCTGTATTAAGTCTAAAAATTCATCTGCAAGGGTCTAAGTGTCAGGCGGCCCATAGCGCATCGATCCTGCCTCGCACCTAGCTATCATTATTGGGAGGATGGAAACCCGGGCCACCCCAATACCTTCACAGCATATTCCGCCCGCCACGCTTTATGCAATCCACGTTCTTCGACCGGCACGGTCCTGTATTAAGTCTTAAATAATTCATCTGCAAGGGTCTAAGTGTCAGGCGGCCATAGCGCATCGATCCTGCCTCGCACCTAGCTATCATTATTGGGAGGATGGAAACCCGGCCACCCCAATACCTTCACAGCATATTGGCGCCCGCTTTATGCAATCCACGTTTTTTCGACCGGCAGGTCCTGTATTAAGTCTTAAATAATTCATCTGCAAGGTCTAAGTGTCAGGCGGCCATAGCGCATCGATCCTGCCTCGCACCTAGCTATCATTATTGGGGAGGATGGAAACCCGGGCCACCCCAATACCTTCACAGCATATTCGGCGCCGCGCTTTATGCAATCCACGTTTTTTCGACGGCAGGGTCCTGTATTAAGTCTTAAATAATTCATCTGCAAGGTCTAAGTGTCAGGCGGCCATAGCGCATCGATCCTGCTCGCACCTAGCTATCATTATTGGGAGGATGAAAACCCGGCCACCCCAATACCTTCACAGCATATTCGCGCCGCGCTTTATGCAATCCACATTCTTTCGACCGGCACGGTCCTGTATTAAGTCTTAAATAATTCATCTGCAAGGGTCTAAGTGTCAGGCGGCCATAGCGCATCGATCCTGCCTCGCACCTAGCTATCATTATTGGGAGGATGGAAACCCGGGCCACCCCAATACCTTCACAGCATATTCGGCGCCGCGCTTTATGCAATCACGTTTTTCGACAGCAGGTCCTGTATTAAGTCTTAATATTCATCTGCAAGGTCTAAGTGTTCAGGCGGCCATAGCGCATCGATCCTGCCTCGCACCTAGCTATCATTATTGGGAGGATGGAAACCCGGGCCACCCCAATACCTTCACAGCATATTCGCGCCGCTTTATGCAATCCACGTTTTTCGACCCCACGGTCCTGTATTAAGTCTTAAATAATTCATCTGCAAGGGTCTAAGTGTCAGGCCCATAGCGCATCGATCCTGCCTCGCACCTAGCTATCATTATTGGAGGATGGAAACCCGGCCACCCCAATACCTTCACAGCATATTCGGCGCCGCGCTTTATGCAATCCACGTTTTCGACCGGCAGGGTCCTGTATTAAGTCTTAAATAATTCATCTGCAAGGGTCTAAGTGTCAGGCGGCCCATAGCGCATCGATCCTGCCTCGCACCTAGCTATCATTATTGGGAGGATGGAAACCCGGGCCACCCCAATACCTTCACAGCATATTTGGCGCGCGCTTTATGCAATCCACATTTTTTCGACCGGCACGGTCCTGTATTAAGTCTTAAATAATTCATCTGCAAGGTCTAAGTGTCAGGCGGCCCATAGCGCATCGATCCTGCCTCGCACCTAGCTATCATTATTGGAGGATGGAAACCCGGGCCACCCCAATACCTTCACAGCATATTCGGCGCCGCGCTTTATGCAATCCACGTTTTTTCGACCGGCAGGGTCCTGTATTAAGTCTTAAATAATTCATCTGCAAGGTCTAAGTGTCAGGCGGTTCATAGCGCATCGATCCTGCCTCGCACCTAGCTATCATTATTGGGAGGATGGAAACCCGGGCCACCCCAATACCTTCACAGCATATTTCGGCGCCGGCGCTTTATGCAATCCACATTTTTTCGACCGGCAGGGTCCTGTATTAAGTCTTAAATAATTCATCTGCAAGGGTCTAAGTGTCAGGCGGCCCATAGCGCATCGATCCTGCCTCGCACCTAGCTATCATTATTGGGAGGATGGAAACCCGGGCCACCCCAATACCTTCACAGCATATTCGGCGCCGCGCTTTATGCAATCCACGTTTTTTCGACCGGCACGGTCCTGTATTAAGTCTTAAATAATTCATCTGCAAGGGTCTAAGTGTCAGGCGGCCATAGCGCATCGATCCTGCCTCGCACCTAGCTATCATTATTGGGAGGATGGAAACCCGGGCCACCCAATACCTTCACAGCATATTCGGCGCCCGCGCTTTATGCAATCCACATTCTTTCGACCGGCACGGTCCTGTATTAAGTCTTAAATAATTCATCTGCAAGGGTCTAAGTGTCAGGCGGCCCATAGCGCATCGATCCTGCCTCGCACCTAGCTATCATTATTGGGAGGATGGAAAACCCGGGCCACCCCAATACCTTCACAGCATATTCCGGCGCCGCGCTTTATGCAATCCACAGTTTTTTCGACCGGCAGGGTCCTGTATTAAGTCTTAAATAATTCATCTGCAAGGGTCTAAGTGTCAGGCGGCCCATAGCGCATCGATCCTGCCTCGCACCTAGCTATCATTATTGGGAGGATGGAAACCCGGGCCACCCCAATACCTTCACAGCATATTCGGCGCCGCGCTTTATGCAATCCACGTTTTTTCGACCGGCACGGTCCTGTATTAAGTCTTAAATAATTCATCTGCCAAGGGTCTAAGTGTCAGGCGGCCCATAGCGCATCGATCCTGCCTCGCACCTAGCTATCATTATTGGGAGGATGGAAACCCGGGCCACCCCAATACCTTCACAGCATATTCCGCGCCACGCTTTATGCAATCCACGTTCTTTCGACCGGCACGGTCCTGTATTAAGTCTTAAATAATTCATCTGCAAGGGTCTAAGTGTCAGGCGGTTCATAGCGCATCGATCCTGCCTCGCACCTAGCTATCATTATTGGGAGGATGGAAACCCGGGCCACCCCAATACCTTCACAGCATATTCGGCGCCGCGCTTTATGCAATCCACGTTTTTTCGACCGGCAGGGTCCTGTATTAAGTCTTAAATAATTCATCTGCAAGGGTCTAAGTGTCAGGCGGCCCATAGCGCATCGATCCTGCCTCGCACCTAGCTATCATTATTGGGAGGATGGAAACCCGGGCCACCCCAATACCTTCACAGCATATTCAGCGCCGCGCTTTATGCAATCCACATTCTTTCGACCGGCACAGTCCTGTATTAAGTCTTAAATAATTCATCTGCAAGGGTCTAAGTGTCAGGCGGCCCATAGCGCATCGATCCTGCCTCGCACCTAGCTATCATTATTGGGAGGATGGAAACCCGGCCACCCCAATACATTCACAGCATATTCGGCGCCGCGCTTTATGCAATCCACATTCTTTTCGACCGGCAGGGTCCTGTATTAAGTCTTAAATAATTCATCTGCAAGGGTCTAAGTGTCAGGCGGCCCATAGCGCATCGATCCTGCCTCGCACCTAGCTATCATTATTGGGAGGATGGAAACCCGGGCCACCCCAATACCTTCACAGCATATTTGGCGCCGCGCTTTATGCAATCCACGTTTTTTCGACCGGCACGGTCCTGTATTAAGTCTTAAATAATTCATCCGCAAGGGTCTAAGTGTCAGGCGGCCCATAGCGCATCGATCCTGCCTCGCACCTAGCTATCATTATTGGGAGGATGGAAACCCGGGCCACCCCAATACCTTCACAGCATATTCGGCGCCGCGCTTTATGCAATCCACGTTTTTTCGACCGGCACGGTCCTGTATTAAGTCTTAAATAATTCATCTGCAAGGGTCTAAGTGTCAGGCGGCCCATAGCGCATCGATCCTGCCTGGCACCTAGCTATCATTATTGGGAAGATGGAAACCCGGGCCACCCCAATACCTTCACAGCATATTCCGCGCCGCGCTTTATGCAATCCACGTTTTTTCGACCGGCAGGGTCCTGTATTAAGTCTTAAATAATTCATCTGCAAGGGTCTAAGTGTCAGGCGGCCCATAGCGCATCGATCCTGCCTCGAACCTAGCTATTATTATTGGGAGGATGGAGACCCTGGCCACCCCAATACATTCACAGCATATTCGGCGCCGCACTTTATGCAATCCACATTCTTTCGACCGGCAGGGTCCTGTATTAAGTCTTAAATAATTCATCCGCAAGGGTCTAAGTGTCAGGCGGCCCATAGCGCATCGATCCTGCCTCGCACCTAGCTATCATTATTGGGAGGATGGAAACCCGGGCCACCCCAATACCTTCACAGCATATTCGGCGCCACGCTTTATGCAATCCACGTTTTTTCGACCGGCACGGTCCTGTATTAAGTCTTAAATAATTCATCTGCAAGGGTCTAAGTGTCAGGCGGCCCATAGCGCATCGATCCTGCCTCGCACCTAGCTATCATTATTGGGAGGATGGAAACCCGGGCCACCCCAATACCTTCACAGCATATTCGGCGCCGCACTTTATGCAATCCACGTTCTTTCGACCGGCACGGTCCTGTATTAAGTCTTAAATAATTCATCTGCAAGGGTCTAAGTGTCAGGCGGTTCATAGCGCATCGATCCTGCCTCGCACCTAGCTATCATTATTGGGAGGATGGAAACCCGGGCCACCCCAATACCTTCACAGCATATTCCGCGCCACGCTTTATGCAATCGACGTTCTTTCGACCGGCACGGTCCTGTATTAAGTCTTAAATAATTCATCTGCAAGGTTCTAAGTGTCAGGCGGTTCATAGCGCATCGATCCTGCCTCGCACCTAGCTATCATTATTGGGAGGATGGAAACCCGGGCCACCAACCCCAATACCTTCACAGCATATTCGGCGCCGCGCTTTATGCAATCCACGTTTTTTCGACCGGCAGGGTCCTGTATTAAGTCTTAAATAATTCATCTGCAAGGGTCTAAGTGTCAGGCAGCCCATAGCTCATCGATCCTGCCTCGCACCTAGCTATCATTATTGGGAAGATGGAAACCCGGGCCACCCCAATACCTTCACAGCATATTCCGTGCCGCGCTTTATGCAATCCACATTCTTTCGACCGGCACGGTCCTGTATTAAGTCTTAAATAATTCATCTGCAAGGGTCTAAGTGTCAGGCGGCCCATAGCGCATCGATCCTGCCTCGCACCTAGCTATCATTATTGGGAGGATGGAAACCCTAGCCACCCCATTACCTTCACAGCATATTCGGCGCCGTGCTTTATGCAATCCACGTTTTTTCGACCGGCACGGTCCTGTATTAAGTCTTAAATAATTCATCTGCAAGGGTCTAAGTGTCAGGCGGCCCATAGCGCATCGATCCTGCCTCGCACCTAGCTATCATTATTGGGAGGATAGAAACCCTAGCCACCCCAATACCTTCACAGCATATTCGGCGCCGTGCTTTATGCAATCCACGTTTTTTCGACCGGCAGGGTCCTGTATTAAGTCTTAAATAATTCATCTGCAAGGGTCTAAGTGTCAGGCGGCCCATAGCGCATCGATCCTGCCTCGCACCTAGCTATCATTATTGGGAGGATGGAAACCCGTGCCACCCCAATACCTTCACAGCATATTCGGCGCCGTGCTTTATGCAATCCACGTTTTTTCGACCGGCACGGTCCTGTATTAAGTCTTAAATAATTCATCTGCAAGGGTCTAAGTGTCAGGCGGCCCATAGCGCATCGATCCTGCCTCGCACCTAGCTATCATTATTGGGAGGATAGAAACCCTAGCCACCCCAATACCTTCACAGCATATTCGGCGCCGCGCTTTATGCAATCCATATTCATTCGACCGGCACGGTCCTGTATTAAGTCTTAAATAATTCATCTGCAAGGGTCTAAGTGTCAGGCAGCCCATAGCGCATCGATCCTGCCTCGCACCTAGCTATCATTATTGGGAGGATGGAAACCCGTGCCACCCCAATACCTTCACAGCATATTCGGCGCCGTGCTTTATGCAATCCACATTTTTTCGACCGGCAGGGTCCTGTATTAAGTCTTAAATAATTCATCTGCAAGGGTCTAAGTGTCAGGCGGCCCATAGCGCATCGATCCTGCCTCGCACCTAGCTATCATTATTGGGAGGATGGAAACCCGGGCCACCCCAATACCTTCACAGCATATTCGGCGCCGTGCTTTATGCAATCCACGTTTTTTCGACCGGCAGGGTCCTGTATTAAGTCTTAAATAATTCATCTGCAAGGGTCTAAGTGTCAGGCGGCCCATAGCGCATCGATCCTGCCTGGCACCTAGCTATCATTATTGGGAAGATGGAAACCCGGGCCACCCCATACCTTCACAGCATATTCCGCGCCGTGCTTTATGCAATCCACGTTTTTTCGACCGGCAGGGTCCTGTATTAAGTCTTAAATAATTCATCTGCAAGGGTCTAAGTGTCAGGCGGCCCATAGCGCATCGATCCTGCCTCGAACCTAGCTATTATTATTGGGAGGATGGAAACCCGGGCCACCCCAATACATTCACAGCATATTCCGCGCCGCACTTTATGCAATCCACATTCTTTCGACCGGCAGGGTCCTGTATTAAGTCTTAAATAATTCATCTGCAAGGGTCTAAGTGTCAGGCGGCCCATAGCGCATCGATCCTGCCTCGCACCTAGCTATCATTATTGGGAGGATGGAAACCCGGGCCACCCCAATACCTTCACAGCATATTCGGCGCCGCGCTTTATGCAATCCACGTTTTTTCGACTGGCACGGTCCTGTATTAAGTCTTAAATAATTCATCTGCAAGGGTCTAAGTGTCAGGCGGCCCATAGCGCATCGATCCTGCCTGGCACCTAGCTATCATTATTGGGAAGATGGAAACCCGGGCCACCCCAATACCTTCACAGCATATTCCGCGCCGCGCTTTATGCAATCCACGTTTTTTCGACCGGCAGGGTCCTGTATTAAGTCTTAAATAATTCATCTGCAAGGGTCTAAGTGTCAGGCGGCCCATAGCGCATCGATCCTGCCTCGAACCTAGCTATTATTATTGGGAGGATGGAGACCCTGGCCACCCCAATACATTCACAGCATATTCGGCGCCGCACTTTATGCAATCCACATTCTTTCGACCGGCAGGGTCCTGTATTAAGTCTTAAATAATTCATCCGCAAGGGTCTAAGTGTCAGGCGGCCCATAGCGCATCGATCCTGCCTCGCACCTAGCTATCATTATTGGGAGGATGGAAACCCGGGCCACCCCAATACCTTCACAGCATATTCGGCGCCACGCTTTATGCAATCCACGTTTTTTCGACCGGCACGGTCCTGTATTAAGTCTTAAATAATTCATCTGCAAGGGTCTAAGTGTCAGGCGGCCCATAGCGCATCGATCCTGCCTCGCACCTAGCTATCATTATTGGGAGGATAGAAACCCTAGCCACCCCAATACCTTCACAGCATATTCGGCGCCGCGCTTTATGCAATCCATATTCATTCGACCGGCACGGTCCTGTATTAAGTCTTAAATAATTCATCTGCAAGGGTCTAAGTGTCAGGCGGCCCATAGCGCATCGATCCTGCCTCGCACCTAGCTATCATTATTGGGAGGATGGAAACCCGGGCCACCCCAATACCTTCACAGCATATTCGGCGCCGTGCTTTATGCAATCCACGTTTTTTCGACCGGCAGGGTCCTGTATTAAGTCTTAAATAATTCATCTGCAAGGGTCTAAGTGTCAGGCGGCCCACCATGGCGTATACTCCAAACGATGTACGACTCCTGGATGCGATGATAGCACGCATCGCCCGCCGCTGTTACGGCCTGCCCTCCAGCTTCCCCACGCGCGCCGTGCTACTACCAGCCGAGCAATACTTACTGGGGGTAGGATCCCTGCTCCCGATCTATGCGCGCACTGCAACGTGCGCCCTGATTCTCTCCCTAAACGACGAGGGACGGCTCGGCGTTGTGACAAGAGCCATGCTGGAACTGCAGTGTCAGTTAGCCGCCGACACCAGGATGCACACGCTGAGGCGCGAAAGCAGCTTCTACACGACTCTGAAGCAACTCACGCTCGCCCGCGACCACGGCATCGTGGTGACCGATAAAGGCAGGCCGTACAACACCTCCCTGAACACACTTATGGCGGCAGCCACCGCCGTCAATGCCAAGCAGGAATCGCGTGAAGAGATTCTGCCGTACAGGCTCTTGCTCCCGCTGACAGAGCTGGGTCTTGATATGCACTCACTTATAGATAAGAACACCAAACGGCACCTGATCACGACCGCTGAGCTTCAAAAACTCTTTGTTGTGTATAGTCCACCGGTTTGGTGGCGTCAAAAGACACCGATTTGGAGACCTGCCGTAGATTATATACAGGGCTGCACGTCACAGATGACGTGTCCTCTTCCCGAATATTCTCGGGCGACAGGTTCGCGACCGTCCAGACGAAGTTCCAGAAGATCCGAAGAAGTCTCCAATCGGGTTGCCAGTCAGCGCCAGGGAACAGTCCCAGCCATAGCCAGATGCTATGACCCCCGCCTATGCACAGCGCATAGACTTCCGCAGACAGATGCGGCATTAATACAACAGAGGCCGACAGAACGTAGCTCAGGCGCTACTCGGCATACGAACAGCTCGTCAGACAGTTGGCCTGTACGTCGGGCAAGTCAGACTACTACGTTCAGTGGTAGTTTCGGACGTATCAGAAGTATTACCAGAATTATTGTCAGACCAATTATTATTAGATATTATAACAATGTTAAATATTACAGAATTAGTGCGTATCAGATTACGCAGTATACAACAACTATCCCCCTCAGGATGCAGCGTCCCCGCTGCATGAAAGGGAGCCAGATTAGGCACGGCATAGAGCGGCAATTATGACTTACCTGTACCGCTCAACTTACCTTAGCCGTGGCCCGTAACCGAGCTTCCTCCAGCAGGGGTTTCATATCAGGAGTAAAATTTCGCGCAGGTTCCCAGCTATTGTGCTCAGAGGAATACCCAGCCCATTTGACGAGGTATTCGTGCACAGTGCGCTTACGTCCGCTCTTACCCACCCGTCGCGCGCGGTAGTCCAGGATGCGCTCAACAGCATAGGTGGTTTGCTTGCCCTTAAGCCAGTCAACAGGCCCAGGCTCCGTCACAGGCGGAGTGTCAGTAGAATCAGGTTCAGGATCAGAGCCACGGTACGGCCGAACCAGAGACACATGAAACGTAGGGTGAATGCGCATGTCAGATGGTAGCTGAAGTTCAACGGCGACAGATCCCACCATGCGTGCGACAGGATATGGACCCACCCAGCGTGGTAACAGCTTACGTGACCCTTCAGCCAAGGAACGCAGATTCTTGGTGCTCAGCATGACCAACTGTCCCTTGCGGAAGGTGACGTCCCGTTTAGATTTGTTGTAGTAGTCAGCCGTCCGTTGCTGTGCAGCATCCAAGCAAGATCTGGCATCTGCTATCCGGGACACAAACGACTTGACAAAAACCTTAGCAGCAGGTACGTTTACATCCAACTCACGCCACACAGGCAGAGCCGGGTTATAACCGTAATTCAGGAAGAAAGGACTCTTGCCAGTCGAACGGTTCACAGCATTGTTGATAGCAAACTCAGCAGCAGTCAGGTAGGTGTCCCAGGCAGACGGTGTGCGGCCAGCGAAGTTACGGAGCATGTCGCCCAGAACGCGATTCACACGTTCAGTCTGGCCATCAGATTGTGGATGGTATGCAGTGGACAGATTCACACGCATCCCAACCAAAACACCCAGCGCGGCCCAAAACTTACTCGCAAACTGAGTACCACGATCAGACACAACGCTCTTTGGCACGCCGTGCAATCGTACGACGTTATCAAAGAACAGTCGTGCAGTGTCTTCAGCAGTGCAAGCAGTCGTGGTAGGGGCAAGATGCACCATCTTCGTCAAGCGATCAACAAGTACGAGTACGGCGTCGTATCCCCCCTCAGTTTTGGGCAGCGAGACAACGAAGTCCAGGGAAACGCTCTCCCACGGAGCATTCGGCACAGGCAGAGGGTGCAGATGCCCATGAGGCTTACCAGACAGGGACTTGTTGCGTTGACAGAGATCGCAGGACTGCACATAGTTCTCGACATCCTTGGCGAGCCGAGGCCACCAGAACTGGCGTCGGATCAGGTCCAACAGACGGACGTAACCAGGATGCCCAGCCAAAGGACCTTCATGAAAACGGGAAAGGAGCTCGCGACGCAAAGAGTCATCGTTAGGAACGACAACCTGCTTGTACGAACCCTCAGGACGGACCCAAAGACCGTTTTCGCGACGCAGATGCCCCGTATTGACTGGATCAGAGAACCATGGGTCAGTGACGTACGCACGCTTCAGACGCGACGCAAAGTCAGACGCGGCAAAAGGTTGGCTCGCGGCAGACTGACGACGCGTGGCAACAGACAGGATGGCGGCATGCAAGGAAGGATGCCGACTGAGTGCATCAGCAATATTCATGGATCCAGACAGATACTCCCAGTTGAAGTTGAACCGAGCCAGATACTCCATCCAGCGGGCCTGGCGACGATTCAAGGAGGGAACCCCTTGCAGGAAGGTTAGGGGCTTATGGTCAGTCTTGAGCACAAACGGTCGGCCCTCCAAGTAGCAACGCCATTCCTTCAGAGCGTGCAAGACAGCAAGCAACTCCTGCTCACCCGTGGTGTAACGGGTCTCAGCACCAGAGAACTTCTTACTCGTGAACGCAATGGGTCGACCTTCTTGCAACAACACGGCGCCAGTGCCATGCAGTGATGCGTCGGTAACGACCTCAACGCGGAACGGTAACGAGTAATCAGGGAAGCGCAGGATGATATCATCAGCAACAGCACGCTTCAGGGTGTCGAACGCCTTCTGACACTCAGGGGTCCAGGCATCCGCCGAAGTGAAGGCACCCTTACGTGTCAGGTTCGTGAGCGGAGCCGCAATAACCGAATAACGCTCGATGAACTTACGGAAGTAGTTAGTCAGACCCAGAAACTTCCGCAGCTCCTGAAGGTTGGTAGGCGTCGGCCAGTCCCGTACGACAGCAGATTTACGGGGATCCATGCGAACGCCATCCTTGGAGACGATGTGTCCCAAATATTCAACCTGAGGCTCGGCCCAGTGACACTTAGAGCGTTTGGCATACAGTTGCTCACGGCGCAGAATGTCAAAAACAAGGCGCAGGTGCTGCAGATGTTCCTCGCGCGTCATCGAGAAAACCAGAATGTCATCCAGATAGCAAACGACAAATTTATCGATGTACTGGCGGAAGGTGCGATCCATAACGGCTTGGAACGTTGCAGGAGCGTTCACTAAACCGAAGGACAGGACAGTGTACTCGTAGTGACCAAAGGGCGTACGGAAGGCAGTTTTCGGGATATCCGACTCAGCAATGCGGATCTGATTGTAGCCCTGCTGAAGGTCAATCGAGCTGAAATAAGCTGCACCCCGCAGTTTGTCTAACAGATCATCGACGCGCGGGAGGGGGTAACGGTTTTTAACAGTAACCGAATTCAGACCCCGATAATCGATGCACATGCGCAGACCGCCATCCTTCTTACCCACAAACAGGATCGGGGCAGAATACGGAGATGTGCTCGGTCGGATCATACCTTTCTTCAGCAGATCGGTGACCTGGCGCTTTACCTCATCGAGCTCCAACGGACTAAGCCGATACATGGGCCGAGAGACAGGTTGCGCTCCAGGCACCAAAGGTATGGTGTGGTCGACAGGCCGCATAGGAGGAAGTCCCGGGATTTCCTGAAAGACATCGGCATACTCCTCCAACAGAGCTTGCAGATCGGGGTCAGTTGGCGCGACAGGTTGCACGGCAGCATTCAACTGCAGCTTAGGCCGTACAAGCAAGGCATGAGCACCCTTACGCAACAGACGCACGGCAGCCTTACGCCCTATGGCTTCAGGCTCTTCATGCCGGCAAATCGCAGCAGCAGCGAAATTCACGCAGGGTGGCTCAGCGCACGCACGATCTCCAGAACAGAAGGGAACCTTGCACGACAGGGTACCCTTGCGCAGGCGCAGGGCACGTGCAGGGTAATCGACAACCGCCCCAAACTGAGAAAGCGTGGACGAACCCAGAATGTATGTGGCCACATCAGTCAGTTTGGGCAACACATACGGCTGAGCAGTGAACCGCAACGGACCCACAGCCAGCCTGAGGGTAACCCGTCCCAGAATGGCCTGCTTACCACCATCAGCCAGAGTGACATGAGACCGCGCAGATGTAGCAGGTCGCAGCCCAAGGCGTTCCACCTCAGAGGCAGAGATGAAGTCATCGCTGGCGCCCGTATCCGCAAGCGCAGTCATACGATGGCCAGCAGCAGAGATAGAAACAAGAGGAACGCCAGAACCTGTGAGGGCAGCGGCACCTGTAGACAGAAGGGCAGAAATGTGGGGGTCCCCCTCATCGGGAACCACCGGGCCCTTGCGCGGTGCTTCGTACCAGACCTCAGCTGCATAAGGAAAACCAGGCAACGGAGTCGGACGCCCAGCCACGTCAACACCGTTAAACAGAACGGTACCCGGCCGAAACTGCAAGACACGCTTGAAACCCGCCAACAGAGAGGCCGCCTTTCGAGACATGAACTCAGGCAACAGAACCCCCGCAGCGGTATCAGGACGCTGACGTTTGCACGATCGGTACCGGGCTACCTGCAGCTGAAGCTCACGCAGAGAGGAGGGGGTAAACCAGATCGTATGCCCGCCCAGGTCAACAGAGGCAAGGGACGGAACGCAAGGCGCGAAAAGATTACAGAAAGTGTCAAAGCCAGCGCGCGCCGTCCGAGCGTCCAGCGAAAAGCGCCGTCCCACTACGCCCTCAACCTGGCGCAGGACATCAGGCACGATCGCACGCGCTGCACGGAAAGCAGACAGATCAGGCAATGCGCCGCGCGAAACAGCAGACCCAGGCGACTCCCCCTTAGCATCAACCTGGGCAACCTCCTAAGCCTTTTGCCCCCCCTTCAGCAGCGGGCAAGTGTCCGCACGGTGGGCGTTGGAGGCGCATCGGAGGCACAAGCCTTCACCCTTGCGGTAGTTGTACTCCGCCCGAGTGCAGCAGAATTTGTCTAACCACTCCTGATCACGCCGGTTGTTGCGTCGGGGCCGCTTCGACCGCGGCTGCGCCCAACCGTCGTCCTTCCCCTTGTGGCTTGCGCGAGCCGCGCCGCCCGACTGCTGCTTCCCGCGCCGCCCTCCATCGCCGCCTTTCGCCGCCCCGGTGGCGGCGGCGGCGGCGGTCGGTGCGCGGCGCTTGGCGCCAGCCGCCGGCGGGACGTCCTCCGCGTCCGACAGGTCGGACATGTCCTGCGCAGTCAGGGCATGCAAGCGAACAGAGGACCGGGCTTGTTGCTCAGCAAGCCGCTTATGCTCCAGCCGCCGCTCCATGCCGAAAGCGAACGTGAGCAGGTCCTGGAAGGTCGGGAAGGTCTGTCCGAGAGAATCAGATGCGCAATCACCAGCGAGCTCAGCAGTCAAGCCCTTGTGAAACCAGAAGCGCTTCTCGGAATCAGAGACATCAGGAATGGCAGAAATGATAGCCTCAAAGCGGCTATGGTATGCTGCGACCTTATCACCAGAACGCATGCGGTGCTTGCCAGATGCAAGCTTGTGCCGGGCCTCATCCTCAGCAGACAGGATGCGCGGGGCGAAACGGCTAAGCAAAGCGGTCAGAAGTTCTTCCGAGGTGAAGGTTTCCTTTGCGGTGGTCCAGGAGTCATGCCACGCCTTCGCCGCACCCTCAAGGGCAGTGGCCAGAAAAAGGCAGCGCATGTTGTCCAGATGACCTCCCTTCACAACCGCAAAGTAGTTCCTAGCATCCCGTACGAACGCCCGCGTGCGTGCCGCAATTTTGACAGGATCCGCATGCTTAAGGTCAGCAGGCAAGGACAGTTTCGGCACAGATATGGTCATTTTCAGTACCTCATCGTCGGCGCCCTTGTCGGTCGAGGCCGGAGCCCCCTGACCGGCCGAGCCACCCGCACCAGCCGCAGCCCCGTTATCGTTGACTGCATGACCAGACCCCAGTACAGCGGGCGTACCGTCAACGGAGTGAACAGGCTCAGGGACTGCAGCAGTGGGAGCTGGGGCAGGCACAGGCACGGTAGAGGCACCAGGAGGAACAGGGAAAGGCTGCGCAGCGGCGCCGAAAATGGCCGGTGCAGCAGCGTTAAAAACAGGCACGGCATTCGCAGCAGGTACAGGAGCAGCAGGCGGGACCGGACCCCAGCGGACCGGCGGACCCCAACGGTTCACCCGCTGCGGAGCTGCATTCGGAACAGCAGCAGGCACCTGACCAGGCAGTTGTCCCCAACCCAGATAAGGAACATTGCCTAAAAACGGTGCAATGCCGGCCCAGACAGGAGGATACGCAACGTTCGGGTAGTTCGGCGCGAACATCGTAACAGAGATGCGGACCGAACGTCACAGATAACCGAACGCGCAACTAAACAAAGAATTCAGAACCTACTCAATCCAGTGGCCTTATCCACTTCGGCCAAGAAACGGACGAGGTGGTGCCGCAGGTTGCGAAGGCCGATGCGCAGCTTGCGCGGCGCGACAGCCGACTTTGCCGAACCTGCGGTCACTCAACAGCTAAGCCACACAGGCAACCTAACAAGGCAATATCGCAAGCTAGTAATGCAAATTACAGACCCTCGTCAGCGGCATCCAGGAGTGCAGCGGCGAGGTCGGCCATCGGTAGCTCGCGGTCGGGCTGTGTATCCGTTTCCATATGGTTATAAGAAGTAAGTATGAGAACGCGTAGATCGAGATATGAGCGCAACGAGACGCCCCAGAAGGGACCGTCTCGATACCAAACTTGTTGTGTATAGTCCACCGGTTTGGTGGCGTCAAAAGACACCGATTTGGAGACCTGCCGTAGATTATATACAGGGCTGCACGTCACAGATGACGTGTCCTCTTCCCGAATATTCTCGGGCGACAGGTTCGCGACCGTCCAGACGAAGTTCCAGAAGATCCGAAGAAGTCTCCAATCGGGTTGCCAGTCAGCGCCAGGGAACAGTCCCAGCCATAGCCAGATGCTATGACCCCCGCCTATGCACAGCGCATAGACTTCCGCAGACAGATGCGGCATTAATACAACAGAGGCCGACAGAACGTAGCTCAGGCGCTACTCGGCATACGAACAGCTCGTCAGACAGTTGGCCTGTACGTCGGGCAAGTCAGACTACTACGTTCAGTGGTAGTTTCGGACGTATCAGAAGTATTACCAGAATTATTGTCAGACCAATTATTATTAGATATTATAACAATGTTAAATATTACAGAATTAGTGCGTATCAGATTACGCAGTATACAACACTCTTCCCCCGGGGTAAGGTGCAGCACCGGCACAAGGTATCGCTGAACAGACTGAGTCTGGCCGTAAGCTCCCAATGCCCCGACACCCCACACTCGTGCATGCACGACCCACGCAAATGGACATCCGCGATGCCGCTGGAAGACAGGAAACTCCGTGCGATCCCGGATAACCCGACATTCACCGGCCTAAGGCACAAATCGAGCCTCCCGACACCGGTCATAACGCCATCCCTTGACCCGCACGTCAGCCGCAACGCACCAGTTGTGTGGAGTGCGACCGCGACAAGGATCCGTCAGAAGGCCACGTCGCCGGCAAATTCACCGGAGTCCGAAGCGTCACCACCGCTGGATATGCCTGCGGAAGCCGAGCGAGTTGGGTGCAAGCGCAAGAGCTCACTTCGACAAAGGCAACTAGACTTCATCAACAACAACACACGTTGTGATAACAAGGCGGTCGGAACAGAAAACGCGGCTATCCACAGAGTGCAGCTCCACGATCCCACTCCTGAACACCGCACCTCATGCATGGAAACACGGCGAGTCATGGCCGCGCTGCGGCAGGACACACGCAAATGCGTGCCCAGCCTTGGCACCCTGCAAGGACCCGTCGCACAATGACCGCGGCCACCCCCGAACCCAATAAACCGTGAAACACCGTGTATCAGGAGGGCCCCCAGGCTAGACGAGGAGAAGGGCACAGAATCCCCAAACCCTGTCCTAGCGTACCTCGCCAGCAAAGGGCTTGATGACACGCCAGCGGCGCCCCGCGCTCGGCGGAGCGATGGCGCCGAGGACACCGCTCTAATGACTACTGTAGAGGTGGAACTCGGCGACGAGCCGCGAACATCCGGACCGTACACAGTGTCGCCAGCACCGACGCCACATCAGGAGCATCTTATCCCCCAGTGGTGGGGGCCACAGTGGCAAGTCGCTCGGAAGCAGATCCTCCAAAACTGTATCCCCTGGAAGTCTGGAAAGGGCAAAGCCGAGGACACCACGGGACAGCAGCAATTAGTTTACGACCTGTACAATGAAGCGGAGGACATCGCCGAGGTCCTCGCGGGCCCCATCACTAAACGAGTCGCACCCACAAGCGCGAGATCCTCCAAGAAGCAGAAAGTCGGGACGGGCAAATCAGCAGCGACACATGAACGGTACTACACAGTCCGATGGAACGACACAATCATCCCGATGTCAGTTGTCGACGCGTACAAAAGCATGGGGTACGTGCCGAAACAGCTCCTGCCGGTGAAGGGGCTCTACGGCACCCGGATGGAACAGTTACTTCCGACGGGCGGTGTGGGAACCGTCAGACATCCCCGCGGCACATCTGGAGAGGCTGCCGAGCGGACCAGACGCCCTGGCTAGGTTTAAGCAGAAACAGCTGCGCAGCGCGGCTCCCCGATTGGTGTACACCAAGCCCCGCGACACCGCCCTCACGAACCAGCAGCGGCAAGGCCGATGGGACCAGCCACCCCTGGACCACGCACATCGCGCACGACTCATCCGCGCGAACACTACCCTTGAGGCTTCGCCGTGTAACCCGTACACGGACACGCAACCTACGGGGCGGTACCAGATACAGCTGGGCCGGCGCACAGCTGATGGCAATACGACCGACGACGCAACGGCCTTCGTCTATGACCCAAGAGGGAAATGTGTGGGGACACTCAGCATGCAACGCCTTGATACCCTGTGAAAGCGCTATCACCACGCATCGACGGCCTACCCCGAGGTCCACCGAAGCCTCGCGGCCCAGGGCGGCTTTGCTGAAGACATCGCGCGGCTCCTCCTGAGGTACAGCAGAGACCCCAACGGTCGAGCGGTCAAAGGCCCACCAAGATCGCAGGCCACTATTAATGAACACCTGCGGTGCGTACTCATTAAAGCCTTGCAGGACCTAGACTCCGGCCCTGTCGCGGAGCGGTTCTCATCACCACTGAACAGTGCCGAAGAAATTGAATGCTACTTCAGTGTACATGCAGAAGATCAACTGTTCGGGGCCAACGTGGACGCCTATTCCCAACCATTCACAGGGCTCTCAATTGCGCATCCCGACCCTGACCCCGTCAGTGTCAAGAAGGCAGCAATGTGGGCGGTTGCTGGCGCGATGCACACCACAGCGTCCGCAGCACCCACAGCTACACTGCTCGTTGCCCCTCACACCAAAAGCGGGGCCCACACCTCGCTTCTGGTAGACCTTCGGCCTACCTAAGAAACACCTACACAAGCACGACAGCGAGGAACATTGTCGCCATACCCAACGACCCTACCCGTGCAAGGTTGCCCAGACCATGCGACGAATGAACGACTCGGCAACGCCCAGGCCCAGGCCCACAGTACAAGTGCCCCGGCGAGAGGCACAGGAGCTCCGGCGGGAGCTCGCGGAAGCGTTCCCGGGCACCATGCCTCTACGTATCCCATTGCATACTATAATTTGGACTGATGGTAGTTGCGTCAAACCGCTCGCAGGCGACGGCCCGAACAGACTTGGTGCGGCAGCATACTGCGAACTTACCGGGGAAACCTTACATGTAGACCCGGCCGGGGAAGGGTGTACAAATACAATCCAGCGGGCTGAGTTGTCGGCTATACGTGCGGCCATCGCGCAGCACAAAACCACGAGTCGCGCATTAACCATAGCAACTGACTCACAAGCATCACTGGATCTCATAAAAAGAGCCATCAATGAACCCAATAAATTGCATATTTCCAAACATAAAGCCTTGCTTATGGAAATTGTTGAGATGCTGTACGACTGCACCCAACAAAACACGACTGTCCATTTCATAAGGTAAAATCACATACTGGTATTCATGGTAACGATAAGGCCGATGAAGGCGCAACTGCGGTAGCACATGGTAATGCCGAGCCAACCGTAATTGAGGCCGCAGATAACGCCCCGTACGATAAGCTGGTCTGGCTACGACAAATAGATACAGGACTATATATCAATGACCTTAATAGGGGCATCCTCAAAGGTCTCAAAAAAGAAAACGTTCGCGGGATATACAACCGACACGACCCTAACTGAAAAATGGCGCGACGCGTCGACAAAGCTAGACTCTAAATGCAGCAACGCCTACTTGAACAGCTCTCACACTAGTCATTGGCTAAAAATCCAAGTGCTGAAGGCACGGTACGGACTCTTGTATAATGCGAAGCTGAAGAAATTGTACGGTCGCGGCGGGGATGGCCACTGCCCGGTCTGCCGCAATTGCAACCCGTCGGGCCCCACAACGGACTCCGGAGCCCACATACTTGGAGGCTGCCAGCACGCGACGTTTAAAGGCATGTACATCAACCGGCACAACCAAGCGACACGCATTATTGCGGATTGCCTCAACAGGGGCCGCTACGGAGGCGGTTTCATGGTCATGGACGCGGGCAAGGCAGAGGATATCCCACCGTTCTGCAGTAGCACGCGGGTACCCAAATGGATGCTGCCGCACCTGACTGAAGAGGAGATCCGACACCTCCGACCTGACATAATGTTCATACCCACACTCGCCTCTCACAAAACCAAGCGCAAACACTACCAGGGACCCGTGGACAAGACCAAGCACGAGGTGTACATCATCGAAGTGGGGTACACTGGCGACCTACAGCATGCCGACAAACTAACACAGAAGACAACGCAGCATGCCAGACTCAAAGAGGAACTAACAAAGGCGGGGTGGACAGTGCACTACGCTGAGGAGCAAATAGTTACACTGGGCAGTACTGGAACCCTGCCGACTACACTTAAGTCGCTCCTCTGCAGACTCGGAGCGACTACCGACCAGGCCCACAGCACCTGCCTGCACATCCATCGACACACGATAGAAACCGCAGGCGCAATCATCCGGACCCGGCGAGTGATGGAGGGTGGGATAAAATGATAATAACCAACCTAGGCTTCCCCGGTGGTGCGGGCATACAGGGGTGACTACGCCACCCCTCAGTTCCCCACCCCCTTAATACACGCCAGGCTTCGGCCGGCGTACTATTATTATTATTATTGTCAGGCGGCCCATAGCGCATTGATCCTGCCTCGCACCTAGCTATCATTATTGGGAGGATGGAAACCCTAGCCACCCCATTACCTTCACAGCATATTCGGCGCCGCGCTTTATGCAATCCACATTTTTTCGACCGGAACGGTCCTGTATTAAGTCTTAAATAATTCATCCGCAAGGGTCTAAGTGTCAGGCGGCCCATAGCGCATCGATCCTGCCTCGCACCTAGCTATCATTATTGGGAGGATGGAAACCCTAGCCACCCCAATACATTCACAGCATATTCCGCGCCGCGCTTTATGCAATCCACGTTCTTTTGACCGGCACGCCCTATGGCATAAACAGGTCGGTTACCGGTCGGTAGCAAAGTCGGTTACCGGGGGGGTCGGGATTGGGTCGTTTTTGGGTCGGTTACCCGTCGGCTCGGTTACTGGGTGGGGTCGGTTACCGACCTGGGGGGGGTCGGTAACTGGGGGCTCGGTAACCGAGCCTCGTAAGTTTCCGAGCCCCTAGGTAACCGACCCCCCCCAGGTCGGTAACCGACCCCACCCAGTAACCGAGCCGACGGGTAACCGACCCAAAAATGACCCAATCCCGACCCCCCCAGTAACCGACCCCAAAGCCCGGTAAACGAGCCCCCCATGGTCAGTAACCGATCGATAGCTGGGGGTACTGTGTATGAAAGCATCATCCAAAATGTTACAGAAGCACCGGTATATAGGGACCTGTCCACGCTGTCCACACCCGGTCATGTGTCCTGTCCACGCTGTCCACGCCATCCACGCAGCCGTGTCCACGCTGTCCACACCCGGTCACGTGGAGCTGTCCACACCCGGTGATGTGGTGCTGTCCACGCTATCAACGCCCATCCACGCGGCCCTGTCCACGCTGTCCACGCCCAGTCATGTTGTCCTGTCCACGCTGTCCATGCCAACTCATGTGGTCCTGCCTGTCCACACTATCATGCGCCGCCCATGACAACTCCGCCAACAAACACCCAGCCAAGCGGACCTGCCGATGCTGTCCACGCACCACTGCACACATGAAATGTTGTTATGTGAACACCCTACATAGCGCATTACCCAGCATGTCAACCCTGCCAGTCTCAGTCTGCTGCACCCATGTGACATCACATGGGGCACGCCCCCAGCACAGTCTCTGCGTTAAATGTGACTCAAGTAGGCTTTACCTCTGGCGGACTAGCCTAGCTGGCTGCTGGCGAACAAGGCCATATGCTTCCCGATCAGGTGGCAAGATCAACTCCTGATTTGTTTTCCCCCCACTCCCCTTTGCACTGCCACCTGCCTGCCCATCCGGTCCAATCGGCCAATGCACGCTTGGGCGTTGCGCTGGCTTGCTTGCCCGCTTGCTTGCCGGCTGATTGCGCTTGCCCTTGCCCTTGCCCTGCACCTCCTCCTCTTCCTCCTCCCCCTCATCCTCCTCCTCCTCCCCCTCATCTTCCTCATCCTCATCCCCCTCGTCCTCCCCATCGGCCTCCCCTCCATCACTCTCCTCGTCCTCGTCCTCCTCTTCATCGTCAACATCACTGTCCGCACTCGCACTGCTGTCCTCACTCTCATCGACATCTTCATCTATGTCCGATGACGCCCCTACCAGCTGAGAGGACAGCGCGACCGCGCCACGCATTGCTTGCTCTTGCCTTGACGCCTTCGTCCGGGCTCGCCAGGCTGCGGCAACTGCACCCGTAGCCGACACGTTGGCTCCGGACATCATCATTGGAGCGGCAGGCCCCACATTGGGGGTTGGGTCGGCGCCGGGATGAGGCGTGTCGGTCGCCATGGCACCTTCCGTGTCCACAGCGGTGATGGCCTCCACACGCTCTGGTCCGCCACCGGCCGCACCTGAGGGTCACAAACGGTGGCGGACCAGAGGTTGGGGAAAGCAAGAGTCAATAAATAGACGAGGCAGAGCTAAGGCAAATTCCATTCAGCAGCTAGGAGCGGCACAAACAATGCAGAGGTTTCATCACCCACACACACCTTCATCCTGCGGTTCCTCAACCCCGGCCTCCAGGATCTGGTTGTCCGGGTTAACGTTCGTGTTGTCGCCCTCCGACGGTCCTTTCAGCTTAAGCTGCTTGTTGAAGGCCTCCATGGCCGTCTTCAGCAGCCTGGTCGCGTCGGCGGGCACGGGAGCCGCCGGTACTGGTGGGAGCCCCCGCTTCTCGCGATAACTGGCTGTGTTGTGCAAACAGAGGGGCGGCGCGGCGGGCAAAGGACTGACATTATACCACTCTCGTGTAGTGTTTCATCACATGGAAGAGGCTCTGTCCAGGCGGGTGATACAGTACACAGACAGGACAAGTGCGGCCCAACTATGAAAGCACGAATCCCTCATTGCCGTACCTTTCTGGCGGTTTTGCATGGCGTGGCGGATGTTGTCCTTCAGGACTTCCCAGACCAACGGGCCGACCTCGGTATCCTTGTAAACAGATGAGAAGTCGACCTTCGAGCACGTTTTCAATAGAGTCAGCTGGGACAGCCACTGCGTCACCACGAGCCAGCCATCCATCTTGTAGTCTCGAGGAGTTGCATGCATGGTAAATACCCTCTCTATCCAAGACCAAGTGTAGCCGCGCACCAACAACCTGCACGGGGTGAGCAAGACAGGGCGGCATCTCACGTGTTCTGCTGGCCAGGCGTAGTGCACATCCTAAACCCTATCAAACAAGAACGCGGGACAAGTAAAACAGAGGCACCTCAAGACTTACTCCTCCGCCAAAAGATTGTTGAACACACCCGCGCCGTCCGTTGGAGACACACGGGCGAAGAGCGGTCGGAAGTGAGCCGGAATGTTGGAAAGATCCTGCTTCGCGGTCCCCGTTGTCCCTCGGCTACACGGCACAAGGGAACAAGAATATATTGAGCATCACAGACGATATAGGGATTGGTAAACAGCAAATAGTGTTAGGTACCTGCTTTGGTTGCGCGACCCGTCGGGATGGGCGATAGCAAGCTTTCCAATGATAAGGCCGGCATTCAAGGGTGTCACGAGCATGTCCTGTAGCAATTGCCGTCCCTGAACGTCCCCCAGAGAACGCAGGGTCTCAACCAGCTTGACGACGTTGGTGCCCTCGGCATGCAGAGCACGGTTCAGCTGGTCAACAATCCTCTGACTGAACCCATGTTCTTTGCAAAATGCAAGAACACCGTAAGGGTCTATATTGGTCCTTTTTTTCTTCTTCATGTGGACCACAGCCGAGCGGGGCTGCGCTACTCGAGTGAGGGTGTCCAAGTCAAACGCCAAAGGCGGCGACCTCGCTCCCTTCTTCTGCTTCGCCTTCGACTTTGATTTGCCCATAATGTGTTAGAAAAGAAAATAGATTGGAAAGGCCTATGTAAAAATGTTGAACTGCAAATGACAAGCAGCCGCGGTGCAAGCGTTGCAATGCGAGATGTCATTTGTCAAGGTATGGCAATGTTATATAGGAAGGGGCATACGATTTGAATTTTTCTGGCGGGGGTATACAAGCAAACGGGGCCCATATGCAAGGTACGGCAAAGTTTGCCAATCAGGTGCCTAGCATTCCGAATTTGGCAAAACAGACACGGGGTAGCTGCACCTGATATGAGAAGGGGATCTGTATGCAGGCAAACATAGTTACCCTACCATATGGAAACGTGACGCAGAATGGATATTCGTGGCAACGACAAGCGTAAACGCACCGATTCTGATGGCTTTGGTAGCTTAAGAAACTTACGACTCCAGCCAGTGACAGTAGCTTTAGGACAGCCAATGCAGCCGGATTCTGTGGGGGAAATTGCGGGTGTCAGCGCACTGCAGTTCATCACCGCGCCTGACCTACAGTGCTTTAATTTTCCTTCGCCGGCAGTCCAAACGGAGGCGCGTGCGGATGGACATTATCCTGACGCCGCGGGAGTCCTTTCGGATTCCGAATGGGGAGGTCTGCTGCACCAAGACGACCACCGGGACCCTTCCCCAGATGATGGTGGAATGTCCGCCAGCGATGGTGAAGGTGACCGCGAGCCCAGCATGCAACACGACCCCGGCGCCCCCAGCACCAGTGGAGCCGGTTTACCCGACCTCTCTCCTGCTCTCGACTTCGTGCTTGCTGAGCTGCACCTTGTCATGGCGGAGAACTGGTTTGATGAAGAAGGTAGGTATGGGGAGGCGTAGCGGTTTGGGAGGTGGGGGGAGCAGTTTGCTGTGGGGGGAGGGGGGGCGGCGTATAGTGCAATGGACTAATGCTTGCTACGTTCGGAATCTTACACACATCATGCACTGCACGACTGGCCCCTACCTGCTCCCACACAACATGCGATTTTGGTCATCCCCGATCACGTATTCATCTAAGACCTTTTGTTGCTCCATCACCAACCTGTTGCCCATAGGCGCCCACCGGTCGCAAAGCTTGCCTGGCCCAGATGGCGCCCGCAAGACACAGCGGTTCATGCCCGTGGCCGTCCGTGCTCTCCCGCCAGATCAACCAGAGGTCCGAGAGCTTGTTCTGCGGGCATGTATGCACGCCATACACATCAAGCACAGCAGCCCTTCGGCTACAGAAACGGCTGTGGAAGCAGCCCTTGCGACCAAATACAACGACTTCACGTGCAGCAGCGCCAGCAGACTTCAGAAACGCTGTGCTGCGTACCTTCCTCGCTCCTTCAAGCAGGCCCTGACCATCCTTTCCCGTTACTCTGATTGTGTCTGGCCTGAACTGTTTCGATACGACCTGTGTCCCTGCGGTGTCGTGTACCGGAAGGAGCTCGCCAAAGCCACGCATTGTCCTGGCACTCAGACGGACGGTAAACCTTGTGGCCGCGAGCGTGCGACGACAGCGCGCTCTTTGCTCTACAGCCCCATCTCGGGGTTCATCAGCCGTGTCTACGCGAACCCCCGGCAGGCGGAGGAGTTTGCCACCTGGCAGGACCGAATGTCTCAGTCCGGTTTGATGATGGACATCGCAGATGGTGACTGCGTGCGGGGCCTCCTGGAGGCGGACCAGCGCTTCAAGCAGGATCCCCGGAACCTCCTGTTCTTCCTCGTCACGGACCCCTTTATTGTAAGTGGGAGGTGTGTCATGTGGGAGAATCTGCTATGAATATTGTTTTGGGATAGGTACTGTAACTGTGTTGGGGAGTGAAGCAGGTCACTTGCGCACCTGTCCACGCTGTCAATGATGCTGTCAATGATGGCCTCGCTCACATAACACATTGATCGTGACCTGACGAGGCATGTATGTGTGTGGTGGCAGGTGGCATCCGACGAGCATGAGCGGTCCAGCACGCCATGGCTTCTCCTGTGTGTCAATGCACCGGCCCACCTTCGGCACGACATCGGCTACGCGGCGGTGGTCTGCATTATGGGAGGCAACATAAAGCCGCCGTCCCAGAAGCGGGGTCTGTCGATGGACCACAACCATGTCCTCGAGATCATTTCGGACGAGCTTACCGTGCTCGATTCTGATGGGTGCCGAGTGTTTGACGCACACCGCCGGGAGTACTTCCAGTGCTATGCGAAGGTCCTGGCACTCTCTTCGGACTATCGCGGCTTGCAGAAGCATGTGGGGATCAAGGGCTCGCCTTCGCTGACGGGGTGTTTCAAGTGCTGGGTGCATGGGCATCGGGTTGGGCACAAGCCAGTGTTTTCCAACCACTTCACCTGGCTGCCGGCCGGCCACGCGCTGCGTCGCGCCCTGTGCAAAATGCACACCATGGAGGGGCGCAATTGGGGCGTTGGTGCTTCCCGACCCCGTGACAGTAGTGTGGTGGAGGTTCGCTGGGCGATTTCGCGGCCCACATCCCTGCAGGAGGTCCCCTTTGGGCAGGACGAGCTCCCATGTCCATTGTACCGGCTTGTGTACTTCAACCCTGTGGTCGGGATCCAGTACGACGGCATGCATACGATCGGGGGCGTCATCAAGGACACAGTGGTGAAGGGGCTGCAGGGCCTTCGCACGGGCGAGGCAAGCACGGCTGTACGAGCATACGACGAGCGAAACAAAGTGGCGACAGATGCTGGCAAGGCCAGTAAGTATCCCATAAAGTCGCGCCTTCTCACTTTTGAACAAAGCTTGTCCTGTCCGTCATGCTGCTGTCGCCCTGAACTTGCATTATTGTCCTCCCATAGCTGCAATGCGCCATTATACGATCTCGCCCGCGCCGCCCTCGCACGTGATTGATGTTGCTGTGCAGCTTCTGCACAGCTGGCTGCGTTCCGCAAGGCCCTGGCGGATGCAGCAGCGGCGTCTCCGTTGACGAACTATGCCTCGCGGCTGGGCAGGTTGACAGGCGCCGGCAAGGCTCACAAGACCCACACCATGTTCCTGCTGGCTGGCCCCATTGGCTACTACGCTGTGGCTGCAGCTGGCCTCGAGCCTCGGATAGCCACGGTCTACTTGGATTTGCTGCAAGCTTGTGGCGACCTGTGGGACAAAGCCATCACTCGGTGAGCACGGGTGGGACTAACTAAGAACCCGTTATTGGGTGTGGGGCAGGTTTATTAAGGGGTGGCAGTTTGAAACACCTGCCACTGTTGATTCCCGACAAGATGTATCCATGCATGTGGTTTTTATGTCAGGGAGGAGCTGGGCCCCCTTCGGCAGCGTGTCGTGGAGGCCATTTGCGGCGTCGAGCTCAACCTCTCTGCTGTTGAGCTGGACATCAAGCTGCACAATCTGTTGCACCTGGTCGACGGCATTGCGCAGTTTGGTAAGTGTTAACACGGACTGTCACCTGTCCGCGCCTGTCCACGCCGCCGCTTGTCCACGTCCAGAAATTGTGACATGGCTGTTTCGGCTGTGATGACTTGCGATCGACGCCTCCCCCCCATACACATTGCACATATCGCCACCTGTCCACGCCTGTCCACGTCCACAAAGGACGTGGCCAACCATGGATAGATGACTTGCGTTCGCCGCCTTGACCCTCCCCCGGCCCCGCCCTCCTTGACGTGACAAACAGGGCCTCTGTTCGCCTGGGCTATGTTCCAGCCCGAGTCAATCTGGGGTCTCCTCTCCCGCTTGGCGCACAGCAAGGTGCACATGGAGTCCAGCATGTTCTTCTCGGCGCTGGACAAGGAGGTGACACTTGCGCTGCGCCAGTCATCAGCCTACAGGGCCATCGGCAAGCGCGAGGACGACGAGGACGACACCGACCCTGGAATGTGGGACCCCGAGCAGTACCTTCGGGAGGGACTGCCCAGCATCCGCCTGGGCAATATGGAAGACGACCGGCACAAACTCACCAAGACCGAGTGCCTGGGCTTGGGCCGCTTGTATGGGCGGTACGGGAAGACGGGCAAGGTACGACGTCGATGCCAGCTGCTGAAGGAGCTTTGGGTCGGGGACCTCAAGCTCCAGCCAGGTGCATGGTTCTTGATTCGCCCAGATGCGGGGGGGGGATGGCCAGATGTGGTTCGGGCAGGCCCAGGCGCTGGTTCGCCATAGTGGCCCTGACGGCGAGGTGTACGAGGTGGTCAAGGCAGCATGGCACCGCAGCCCTAGCCTTGCAGGCCAGATTGACAGGCGCCTGCGCTGCCCAGTGGTGCGGAGGCAGCCGTACGTCTCGGCCGATGGGCCCTGGTGGTTCGCCAACTCCATTGTGCCATGGCCATGTTGGCCCATGCCCCATCCCAGGCCGTCAGGCACTGCCATGCTCGTTATGCTAGCTCGGCACTGGCATGTCACACGGTTCCTGGCCCCGTACCCCCGCGTGTAGACGCACAGAAAGTCACATTGTGTGCAATGCAATGCACAACGTACAGCTGAGAGAGTGCTGTGGATTGAGCCTTGCTCTTGGAGTGCGCGGCGGATGATTGGATCTGGACGGGTTGTTCATGGCGCTGACACCATGGACATTGCAGACGACAGGGCGAGGTGACGACCTGTCGTTCCCGTTGCGAAAGGCAGGCGGCGCCAGTGCAGAGAAAGTGGTGCAATGCTTGAGCTGCAGCTGAGAGAGTGCTGCGTATGTATTGAAGGACTATCATCGAGTGTGCAGTGGGTGGTGGGGGTGCGACGTGTTGCTTTGTTCGTTATTAGCCCGGGGGAGGGGAGAGGGGCGCCACGTGACCGCAAGTCCGCACACGGTCGCACTGCACGTGGTATTTTGCTTCGTTACGAACAAGGTGCTGTGCGCGCGCGGGGATGGCTGAACAAGCTTTCAATAATGTCGAGATGATATGCAAACGATGAGTTGTCGAGAGGTCACAAGTGAATCGACCGGAGCAATTTTGCATCGACCGGAGCAATTTTGCATCGACCGGAGCAAGCCCTCCGTGTTCGTCACCAGACAGCCAGGCCACGCCTGTCTAGCGACAAATCTTTTAGGAATATCTATATAAAGCGTAAAAATGCTTGACGCAACTCGAGAGGGCACTAATTCGCAGGTCCAGGTATCGATATCGACCGGAGCAATTTTGCATCGACCGGAGCAAACCCTCCGTGTTCGTCACCAGACAGCCAGGCAACACCGTTCCGGCAAGAAATCTTTCGGGAATATCGATATGATGCATACGAAATGCATCACTCGAGTATGGAGGACAGCGTGTGACAGTGCCCGTATCAACCGTAATGAAACCGAAAATGTCATTCGTGGGACAACTGGACAACACCGTTCCATCACTAAATAACGATATGAAATGTAAGATACGTTCCTTGGTGAAAGGTCACACAGCACGGCGCCTGTATCGACCGGAGCAATCTTGCTGCGGTCGGAGCTCAATTCATATTGTTGTGGCCACGGAGCTCAAGCAATCCATACCAACAACCATAGCTTACAGAGATTTCATAGGTTGCAATAGGTAGTTGTGCGGGTTACCTTACTTAGGTAAACGGGACGATGGTGGTCTGACTGCCATCCGTGTGGGGCTAGGTGACCTCTGGCGTGGATATCGTCTCAGAGATGTCCCCCAAGCGCAAACGGAGTGCAGGCGGACAGAGTGCGCCAGAGGAGGCTGCAGAGGGCGGGGAGCGGTTCAAGCGCAAACGGACTGCAGGCGAACAGAGTGCGCCGGATGAGGGCGGGGGGCAGTTCAAGAGCCAGGTGCCACCTGCAATGTGGAGATTCACTCAACCAGACCCGTCTCAGGAGGCACTACTCCTTTTATTGCTTAACACCAAAACCGGTGACGGGTCCTTCGTTCTGTTAAGTCGAGCTGAGTGTGTTCGCTGCAACGGTTTCTACGGATACGTACTGGGCAAGTCGTTCGACCCTGACGACTCACTGGACAACAAGCCGACAGCCACCATTCAGGTGTGTTTCGATCATCACTTGTGTGCATGCCAGCTGCTTGTTATAGTACAAGCACACACCTCCCGACCGTGGTGCACCGTGTAGTGAGCCAGGTCTTTTTCGTTCCCGCCTCCCACTACTCCCCTCCCACCCCCACACACACCCGGCCCTGAATGCCGCCCGATACCCTAAATCCGCCACAAAAACCTTGGTGACACGCAGAGCGTCTGCAAGGACATAGGATTCTCTAACTCTGGATGGAAGCATAACACCATGGTCTATGTGGAGGGAAAGGGATGGGGCCGGGTCAGCCGTCAGGACCGTGTATCTGCACACGTTGATGGGTTTCGGGCCCCGCCACCCGTCGTGTGCGTGGACAAGAGTACCAACACCTGGTGCGGCGGGCAGGCCACCGTTGTGTTGTCGTACACCGAGGCGGAGACCACGGATATGCTCGAAGATGGGCGCATGGTTGACGTCGGTGAAGGGGGCTTTGGCGTCGCCTACAAAACCAAGTCGCCGGTTGGGGCCGTGGTACTCAAGCAGTACAAGTATGGCGCCAGCAATCCGCAGATATAGCAGGCCGTCAGGATGAACCTCAGCATTGGCATGCAGTTCGTCAGCCCTAACCTACTCCGCTGCGAGGTGTGGTGCGAGCATTGTGTGGCGGCGTAACGGGGCTCGTCTGGGACTACATGGCAGGAGGATCCCTGTCGGACTTGATTGATGAGGGTGGGGACCTGGTCGTGATGCTGCGCCATGTCGCCGAGGCAGCCAAAGGATGCCACGTTATGCATTCCTCTGGCTTGGTCCACCGCGATGTCAAGCCAGCAAACATCCTGGTGAGTGGCTACCTATACACACACCATGTCAGTAACGCCAGTGAACTGACCGACGTTGGTGTGTGGCAATCATATGTGCACTGCAATTCCTAACCATTACCACTACGCCCCCTTGCCACTCTGCCCGCCTACCCCAGATCGACCGTTCGGGTGAGGAGTCCCACGCCCGACTGGCGGACTACAACCTTGCCGTGGAAAGCGACACACGCAATGGAATGGTGAGTCACCTGTACCATCATTGTTCAAGGTTTGCTGGTATTCACTCGTCATGCCCCCCCCCTCGCGGCCTGGGCTTGGGACTCGTGTGATGCTATTTATTCCCAACCCCCACCTTTTCCGCCCTCTCCCTTACTTAGGCTGGCACGCCCGGGTTTCGCCCCCGAGGCCAACCAATCCAGCGGGTCCAGGC
>BDSI01000273.1:0-51874 GCA_003117195.1 Eudorina sp. 2006-703-Eu-15
CACTGCAGTGCGCCTCTTCTTGCTGTCTTCAGCCGTAGTAGGGCTGAGGGGGGCCAACCGATCTGCTGCTGCCCTCGCCGCGCCTCCTCCGCTGCCCCTCCTGTCCGCCACCACCTCCCCCTGCCCAATGCTTCTCCCTCCCTACCTCCGTATCACCGCCTGCCACACCCCGCACACCTCCCCTGTCCTACGGGCCCCCTCGCCCTCCCCCTTCTCCCACCCCACCCCGAACCGCCGCTCTGGCAGCAGCGCAGTTTGAAATGTCGACCAGTCTCCTATACCCTCTCCTCCCCCTCCCCCCCCGCCCCGCCCCCCTCACCTGCCCTCAGGTGACTCCCCCAACTGGCACCTGGACCGGGTGGAGGTCGGCAGCACGGGCTCGGGGCGCAGCAGCGTGTTCGTGTGCCGGCAGTGGATCGGGCTGGGGGCGGACCGACTGGTGAGGGAGGGGGGGAGGGCAGGGGGCAGGGGGAGGGGGGGCGGACCGGCTGGTGAGGGTTGGACGGGGGGAAAGAGGGATGAAGGGCGGCCAGGCGGGTGAAAGTGGGAGAGATGGGGGAAGGGGGAAGGGGGAGGGGTGGTGTCTAGGGGTCCGAAGGGGTTTGGGCGGGGGAGGGAGGAGGGCACATGCAGATACACACACGCGCACACATACACGGCTTTCCTCGCCAACCCCGACCCACACATCATATCTGTCCTCGTTACAGCTCCCCCACACGTGTTTGACCTCCGCGGGGCGCTGCAAGGCAGAGCTGCCGGGCCCTGGGCCCTGGGCCCTCGGTCGGCTGGGCTCCCCCTCCGTGGACTGACTAACTAACACCCCCCCCCCGCGGCGGCCCTGTCCTGGCCCCCGTCCCTGGCCCCCGGCCCCCGTGCCTCTCTCCCTGTCCCTCCCTACACCCGTAGGACGAGACCACCACTCCGGGCCGCTTCGGACCTGACCGGGTGGGTGTGGGTGTGGGTGTGGGTGGGTGGGTGGGTGGGTGTGGGTGTGGGGGGTGGGGGGTGGGTGGGGTGGGTGAGGGTGGGTGGGTGTGGGTGTGGGGGGTGGTGGGTGGGTGGGTGGGTGGGAGGGTGGGTGGGTGTGGGTGTGGGGGTGGGTGGGTGGGTGGGTGGGAGGGTAGGTGGGTGGGTGGGGGTGTAAGGTACTGATTGGTGAGTCTGGTAATTGGGTAGGAAAGGCGTGAGACTAGGGGGCGGGGCAGGGGTCTGGGGCCCTGAAAGCGGCGGCGGCATGCCTCTGGAACGGAAGCTCCGTGTCCTGTTGCTTGGGCTGTGGGTTCCACACAGTCGTACGACGCGCCCCCGACCCGTCCCCCCGACCCTTCCCTCAGGTTCTGGAGCGGGTGCTGTACCCGACCCACGTCCTCGCCGCACTCAAGGTACGGCGGAGGGGGGGGGAGAGCTACGAAGTAACCAACTAACCTAACTAACCCGCGCATGAAGATGTGGTGATGTGGCGCCTGATCCCCGCTGGGCCCCTGCCAGCGCATGCCACCGCCCGGTGTTCCCCCCAGACTTCAACCGCCTGCCTCATCCCCTCACCCCACCACACACACATTCTCGCGGCTTCCATTACTCACACGGTTTACCAAATTCCTGCAAACACTCCCACCCCCACCCCCACCCCCAACCCCCGTACCCCCCGCCCCCAGGACGGCAAGCCTCTGATGCGCTACCACGTGGTCTTCCAGTGCGACAGTCCCCGGGCGGAGCTGTGGCAGCTGGCGGAGGGGCTGCAGCTGGTGGGGCTGAGCGGAGGGGTGAGTGCGGGCGGGGGGGGGGGTGCCCGGAGGGGGGCTCGGGGGGTGGGGGGAAGGGGAAGAGCGGGCGGGGGGGTTACAAAAGAAAAAACACGTGTGTGTGTGGGGGGGGGAGTGCCGGTCGGGGGGTCAAGACGGACGAGTGGCTGGGGAGGGGGGAAGATGGGCGCACGAGGGGGGGCATGCCTCGGCCGTCGCGGCATTCCTCTACCCCCCCTCTCCCCCCGCCCCCCACACACACATCAGCTTTTCTCCTTGCTAACACACACATCCCCCCCTAAACCCCTCATCCCCTCCCCGCAGTCGTACCTGTTCTCCGACATCATCATCCTGGATTCGGGTAGGGCGGAGATGGATCTGGAGCTGGATCTGTCGTACGTGGCGCACGTGCAGGCGGCATCCCGGGCGGAGGCGCAGCGCGGGCTGGAGGACGGAGATGCGCCGCCCCCGCCCCGCCCCCGCCCCCCCGGTGGGTTAACCTCCACACACCCCCCCACGGCCCACAGCGGCACGGACCTCCCGCTGGCCCCCCCCTCCCCCCCCTCCCCAGTCCGCGTCACAGTTTGGTATCCCGGCACAACCAATACCCCGATACACTATGACCTGTTTCCCTCCCCCCTTTTATTTGTTTTCTCAATTTAACCCTCCCCCCTCTTGCACACACGCAGTCCGCTCAGCGCAAATGCCGTCCGCAGTGCCCCATACCGACCCAAAACGTGTCCCATGCTTCACCCTACCCTACTGCTCGCTCGCTGCTCGCTTGCCCTGCCCCCTCCTCGCCCCCCTGGCACTCCCCCCGCCCGCCCGCCCGCCCGCCCCCCTCCCTGGACAGACCCGGCGCACCTACCAAGTCGTCCTCCGCAAGCTGGCTGTGTTCCAGCGGCGAGCCAACATCGACCTGGGGGCGGGGCAGGAGGGCAGGCAGTTGGCGCTGGTGCTGCACGGCTCGATGGAGAGCTGCAGGTGCGGGCGGGGGGGGGGAGGGGAGGGGGGCGGCCTCGGGGAGGAGGGGGGGACGCGGCCTACGCGGAGGCCGGGGCTAGGTCGGGACTAACTGTCAACGGTATTCGGTTGGGACGAGAGCAGTTTACAGCTCGCAGCTTCTGTGCCGGTGGGTTTGGGGCAAGGAGGGGCAGGCTGGGTGGGGGAGGGATTGATGAGGCAGGGAAGGGGAAGGGAGGGGTTGGGTCGGTTCGGATCAGAGCCCTTTCGGAAGCCCCTTCGCAGCCTTGCCTACAACGTACTTGGTCCCCCCCCCACCCGCCCTCCCCCCTCCTCGCCCCCATAAGGCCCCTGCTGCTGACCGCCGCCAACTGCACCACCGCCACCTCGGGGCTGCAGCCCTTCACCACCCGCGGGGACGACGTGTTCCAGGTAGGCGGGTAGGGAGGGCCATGTGCGTGTGTGTTTGGAAAAAGAAATCGCCGCCTGACCGAGTGCGTGTGTTTTTTGCGGAGGGCGGGCCCTGCGGCCGCGCATCTCTTAACCCCTCTTCCCCCCCCGTCCCCCCTTGCAGTTCCCCTTGTAACCCCTGTCCCCTACCCGCCACCCGCCTTCCCCTCCCCCCGCCACCCGCCTCCTCCCCCCCTCCCCCCCGCACCTGTCCCTCCCCCTCCCCTCCGCACCTGTCCCTCCCCCTCCCCTCCGCGCCTGTCCCTCCCCCTCCCCCCTTGCCCCCTCCCCCCCAGGTGACCTGCGACACGCCGCTGGGCCCCCGGCTGCTGCGGGCCGACCTCCGCCTCCCCCCGGGCTCCTCCCTCTCCCCCTCCCCGCTGACCGACTGGGGTATCCTGCTGCAGTCGGTCACGGTGCGGGAGGTGACGACGGAGGGCCCCCTGGAGCGGGGCCAGGGGGAGGGCCGGGGGCGGGGGCGGGTTTGGGGGAGCCGTTGGAGTTCTTCGCGGGTCCCGTGGGTCAGTGGGTGGGGGCCTCCCCCGACTCGCCCGAGGGGGCGGCGGGGGGCACCCAGGCGCTGCACCTGCTGCCCGCCGGCCTGTGCGCCGTGTCCTTTGTGGCGAGGTGGGGCTGTGGGGGCTGGGTTGGGTTTGGGTGGGGGTGGGGGTGAGCGGGGTGGGGCTGGGGGCTGGGGCTGGGGCTGGGCTGGGTGGGTGAGATGGGGCTGGGCGGGGTGGGGTGGGGTTGGAATGACGTGTACTGGACGCGCTGGAGGAATGGGACTCTGATGGGGTGGATGGGATTCTGCTGGGCGAGGTGTGGCGGGACGGGCGCGAGGGACGGAGGTGTGAGGGGGATATGGTGTGGAGTTTGTGTCAACGGTGCAAAGGGGCGTGTTGTGGCGGCGGATGGGGGTTAAATTGAAAAAAGAAATAAACCCGAAGAACGAACCCGGGCACACCCAGCATAACTCAGTATACTTACGTTGTGCGGTACCTGCATAGCACAGGGTGGGGGCACGTATCAGTACCGGCCAACGAAGCCGCCGCCCGCCCCCGTGTACCCCGCTCCGCTCCCCCCCGCTCACCGTGCATCGCCACGACCGACCCAACGACCGACCCAACCACCGACCCAACGACCGATCCAACCACCGACCCAACCACCGACCCACCCGCTGACCACCGCCGACACGGACAGGACGTTGGAGGAGGTAGTGGCGCTACATGTACGGCACGACTCGCCGGGGCGGCACCCCGGCTGGGCCCTGCGCGGCATCGAGCTGCTGGCCTGTCCGCCGGCGGGGGCCCCCCTCCGAGGGGGCGAAGGAGGGGGAGGCGGGGCGGCAGGCGCGGTCGTACCTGGGCCGCAGCAGCAGGGGGCGGCGGCCCCTCCCACACTGGCGGTGGCCCCCCGGCTGTATCGCTTTCCCGGGCCGGGGCAGCAGAAGCCGCCCTTCGCCGCCTGGCCATCGCCGGAGGCACCGTTCATCAGGTGGGGGCTAGGGGTTGGGAGGTTAGGGGGTAGGGGAGGTCAGGGGGTGCGGGGGCGGGTAGGAGGTGGGGGGGGGCTCGGGGGTGGGGGGGTAGGGAGTGGGGGTTAGGGGGTGGAAGGGTTGGGGGTAGGGGCAAGGAGGGGGGAGGGGTTGCGCCTCCAGACCCGTCCATCCTCTTCTCTCCGGGTGTGCGGATGGGGTTGGGCGATATTGGATTGCGAGGGAGGGAAAGGGAATAAGTTTGGGGTATAGCGGGGAGGGGGTTCGGCGATTCGGTGCGCGCGGTGTGGGTGGGCTGCCAGACACACGCCATAAGCCACACCCTCGCACACACAGCGGTGTCCCTCCCGGCGGGGGGGTAACCCTGACCCCCTCATCCCATATTCAAACCCTCCTCCTCCACAACCTGCGCCCCACCGCCCCCCCCAACCCCGTCCCCCTCACCCCCCCACCCTCACCCCCCCCCAACCTCCCGCAGGCACTTCCTGACGGACAAGTATCTGGCCCAGCCCTTCCCGCCCCAGACCTACTTCCGACCCCCCCTCATCGCCGCACCCCCGGCCCCCTCGGGACGCACCGACGCGGGGGAGGACGAGGACGGGACCCACGGGTCGGCGGCCCGCGCGGCGGCCGCGGCCGCGGCCGGGGCCGGCCTGGCGCCCATCGACGGCGCCGCCACCGCGGCCCTGGTCCGCAGCTCCGGTCCGGACCCGGAGCGGCTGGCGGTGCTGGGGGAGGGCTACCGGGCTGAGCTGGCCGCGTACCTGGAGCGGGGGGGCGAGGGGGCGGACCTGTTCAGTCTGATGAGGTCGCGGATGAGGGTGAGGGGCAGGGTGAGGGTGGGGTGAGGGTGAGGGTTCGCTGTCTTTATTGACAAAGAGGGTGAGGGTGGGGAGTCGGATGACTGTACTACTGGCTCTAGCGTGGTTGGAGTCGGGGGGGGGGAGTGAGGGTGGGTTTGAGGTATGGGGGGGTCGGGTGTTGGCCAGCTGCTGGCGAGGCGCCCGTTTCCTCGCCTCCCGCCGCCTCCTCTGGAGGGCCAATCTCAATGTCAGTACAGCGGAATAAGTACAGAGGAATAATTAATAATGAGTAGTACGGGTGAACTGAAGCAACAACCTGCACCTCGCGATGCACCAAAAAACCTAAAACCCTAAACCCGGCCACCGACTCTATGCGAGTGATCGCTCCCCGCCCAACATATCCCCCTCCTCGAATGCTCCTCCCCCGCTGTGCCTCACCCCTCCACCCCCTCATCAGATCGGATATCTTCCGATTTCCCACCTGTCAGTCAGTCAGTCAGTCAGTCAGTCAGTCAGTCTATCAGCCAATCACGCCAGCCGCTTACCGGCCCCCATCCATGGCTCCCCTCGGGCCTCCCTCCCCGGCCCCCGGCCCCCAGGCTGAGCCGCGCCTGCTCCCTGGAGCCTTTCTACGACTGGATACGGACAAGGACGGCAAGCTGACGGGGCAGCAGGTGCGGTGTGCGGGTATGGGTTTCGCGCGCCTGTGCTTAGGAAAGGAACCCGACCGACCGAGCCCAGGTCCAGATACAGACCAGGTGTGCGTGTGCGTGTGTGTGTGTGGGGGGGTGTACGGCGCCTGCAGCTGCGGACCGCATCCCGGATCCCTCGTCCCCCTCCCCCCGGGACAGCCTGGGCTTGTCTTTCGGGTTTGTTTTCGGTTTTTTTTTCAATTTATCCTCCCCCCCACCCTCGGGTGGGTTGCCATGGCGCGGCTTGCTGGGCTGGCGGCGGCACCTGCCCACTACCGCCCGGCTTCTCCACACACATATCACAGCATATTCCAAATGGACGCTTCTTTTCAAACCATCCCATCCCTAAACCCAAAACTCATGCCATCCCCGTCCCGATCAACCCCCTTCCCCCCGAAGAAACCTTCCCCTCCCCTCCCCTCCCCTCCCCTCCCCTTCCCCTCCCCTCCCCCCCACCCCACCCCCCGTGTGTCCCAGGTGGGGGAGCTGGTGGGTCGGCTGCTGCCCGCGGAGCTCCACTGCTCCCCGCAGCAGTGCGCCTACGTGGCGGCGATGGTGACCCTCGGGTCGGAGGAGCCCATGACGCAGGCGCACGTGGGGGCGGCCGTCAAGGCCAGCCGCAGCGCCTTCAAGGAGGTGCGGGCGTGTGGCTGCCGGCGGCAGGAGTGCTGGAGCGCGTGCCATGCACGAGAACAGAGTTGCTGCTGCGCCTGGAACATGCCCGCATGCCAAAGTGCCCAGTCCCCGTGGGGGTGGGGGGTGGGAACCACCGGGCGGGTGTGTTTGATGACAAACCGTGTGGGTGTGTATACGCGGGTGTGCTTTCGGTTCACCTTTTCCGGGGATGAATTCAGCCCTGATCCACCCCGTCCCCCTGATCCACATGTTCCAGACACCTCCATCCCCATTTCTGGGTGTGCCCGGGTTCGTTTCTGGGTTTAGGGTTTTTCTTTTCCCCCCCCTCATCCCCTCACGTTCCCCCTGGCCCCACCCATACACACATCCACATGCACGCACACGCACACACGCACCCAGGCCGCCTCCATGAGTCGCATGGTCGAGGAGGGCGGAGTGGACTGGTACCAGGTAAGGGGGAATGTTGGGAGATGGGAGGGAGGGGAGGGGAGGGGAGGATGTGGCTGGTTCTCCCCACCTAGCCACTCTGGCACCGCATCTCGCCCCACCGCACTCGCCCATGACCCCTGCCGTCAAGTTGGCAGCGCTGCGGTCCCTCCCGCCTCCCCCCCGCCATCTCCGCCATTCCCCAAAGCTCGCCCCTCGCCCCCTTGCTCGCTCGCGCTCTCCCTCCAAACACCCCTCCCCCCTCTCCCTCCCAACACCCCTCCAACCCCTCCCCACCCGCCCACACACAAAACAACCCCCTTACCTTAGTTGGCTCAGGAGGATGGTGCGGGTCTCGAGATGGCGCTGTGCCGGCTGGCGGAGCAGCTGGTGCAGCCCGCCAACTCGCGGGCGGCGGAGGCGGCGTTCGCGCAGTACGACATGGACGGCAGCGGCTACCTGGACATCGGTAGGGGGGTCTCTCGCCTGTCATGCACCGCACGTGGGCCCTGTTGGACCGCACGTGGGCCACATGTACGGAACCCACATGTACGGAACCCACATGTACGGAACCCACATGTACGCAACCCCTAACCCTTGGCCCCCTCCTTGGCCCCCGGCCCTGACCCCATTCCTGGCCTTGGCCCTGTCGCTCGCAGGCGAGTTGTGTAAGGCCCTCCAGTCCATCCCCGACCTGCCGCTGAGCGGTCGGGAGGTGCGGCTGCTGCTGGCCTACCTATTCCACTTCGGGGATAAGGACAAGTGGGTGCAGGGTGGGGTGGGGGGAAGGGAGGGTGGGGGGAAGGGGAGGGTGGCTGAAGGGGGCAGGGAGGGTCGGGGGAAGGGAGGGTGGGGGGCGGGGGGTGGGTGGCTGAAGGGGGCAGGGAGGGTGACTGGACGGGGGTGAAGTGAGGAGGCGGCGGGGAGGAAGGGCGGGAGGGAGACCTGGCGTCCCTTGCCCCTCCACCCCAGCACGTCTACCACTTTCCTATATCCCCCTCCCCTCGTGTCAATGAAGACAGCGAAACAATGATTCGCCCCTCCCCCTCCCGGCCCCCTTCCCCAGGGACCTGCGGCTGTCGGTCCAGGAGCTGCAGACCTCCCTGGCGCCCTTCGTGCCCCGACCCCCCGCGGAGGAGATGCAGCGGGCCCTGACCGCCCATGCCGCCCACCCCAACCTGGCGGGGCTGCTGCGGCGGGTCAACCAGCTGCAGCCGGCGCTGCTGCCGGCCGCGTGCGCGCAGGCCAAGGCCAAGGCTAAGGCGGCAGCGGAGGGGGCGGCGGCGGAGGGAGCGGCGGCGGCGGCGGCAACGCCGGCGGGCGGTGGTGAGGAAGACGCGGAGTCGGTTTCCCTGGATCTGCTGCCCGAGATCATCGCGGGGGTGCTGCCAGGTGGGTGTACGGCGCACGGCGTACGGCAGGACGAGACCTGCGCTCGTCGCCTCCTGACGTGTTTAGCGAGAACCTCCCGCCACCCCCCGACCGACCCATGGGCCCATGACACTGGTGTGTACATCCTTCTCTGTGTGTCCCTCGACCGATGAGGGGACCACTGCCGCAATCCTCCCACCATCTCTCCCTCCCTCCTCCCACCCCTCCTCCCCCGTGTGATGCACCCAGGAGTGGATGTGGGCGATCAGGAGGTGTCGCAGCTGCGGCAGCTGCTGGTGCTGGACTCGGGGGCGGTCAGCCTGTCAGTGAGGGAGCTGGTCAGCGGGCTGGGGCTTGCGGCGGAGGCGGTCAAGAGGGCGGCCGCCATCGCCAGGTACCGTAGGTGCCGGAGAGACAGACAGGCAGACAGACAGACAGACGTCCGGGGGGGGGAGGACTGCTCGGGGAGGGAGGGGCGGAGGGCGGGAAGGGTTCAGGGTACAGAGGCGTGGGCAGGGGGCAGGCCAGGGGCAGGGAGGCCAGGGGCAGGGAGGCCAGGGGCAGGGAGGCCAGGGGCAGGGAGGCCAGGGGCAGGGAGGCCAGGGGCAGGCTGCAGGGTGACAAGGTGGAAAGCGCCGTCAATTGGTGCACCTTTCCGCCTATGACCTTCCTGCACTGAAACTGTACTGCACTGCACTGTACGGCACTACAGGATGGTATCCGCGGCCGTCGAGGAGGAGGAGGCGGTGTCCCTGGAGCGCGACATGCAGAGCGCGGAGGCGGTGCTGCAGCGCCTGGCGGACGTGCTGGGGCGGGGCGGCGGGGCGCAGCTGGCGGAGGCGTGGGCGCGGATGGATGCGGACGGCAGCGGCCACCTGGACGGGCCGGAGCTGTGCGCCGCCATGAGAAGGGTGGGGGCCGGGGCCGGGTTGGGGGCGGCCGGCGGGGTGACATGGTGAGGGTGGGCTAGTAGGGCAGGGCGGTCGGGGACCATGTCGGGCTGTCGGTCCGAGCGCTGGAGGGTAGCGGCAGTCTTCAAGTGGTCGTGAGGGGCGGAGAGGTGGGCTGAGACGTGGAGGGATATTGGATGAATGGTTGCCGCGGGGATCGATGGGGTAACACAACGGGTGTTCGCGGGGGCCCCTTGTGGGGCCCGGGGGGAGGCGGGTTTGGGTGACCGGCGTGTGCCGTCATTGTGCGCAGTCGTGTCGTCTTCTGCCAAGATGATGTATGCCGGTACGGTGTCTCAACCCGTTCGGATCGGCCTCAACCTCGCTCCTTCTGTCGTACACAGGTAGAGGCGTTGATCACCAGGGAGGAGCTCAGGACCCTGCTGGTGCGAGTTTGGGTTTGGGGGTTTGGGGTTTGGGGTTTGGGGTTTGGGGTTTCGTCAGGGTTTGGGGGTTGAGGTAGGAATACAGGCGGAAGTCAAGGCCGCAAATTGGAATTCGGAGGGAGGGGCGGTGTTTGGGAGGAGGGTCTGTAGGGAGGATGGTCTGTAGGGGGGCCTCCTTTTGCGGTCGGCGTCATGACCTCCACGCTCCACCGCACCCGAGACCCGGCAGTCCCGGGCAGCTTATGCTTGGCCTCCCGCCGCTATCATATAAGGTGTAACCCCCGTTCCGTTGACGCGGCGGTCGCCACCGCCCGACCGACCCCACCCCACTCCATCCACCCACCTGAACTCATCTCCTCCCCTACTAACCGTCTCAGGCTTATGTGCAACGGTATGCGGACAAGGACTCCAACGGCCGCGTGTCCCTGGAGGAGCTGCAGGTACGGTTCCACCGTACGGCATCATCGTACGGTACACGCGGGTGGGGTGGGGAGGGAAGGGGAGGTCGGGCGATATCCGATATGTTGACATCTGCGGGCATCGGGGTGATATTCTGGATCAGAATATCGGCTTCTGATATGTTGTACAGACGAACCGTTACCGAACCGCAAAGAGGACCGCATGATAGGAGAGGGGCTGTCGGGTGGTTGAAAAAAAAATAGACCCGTGGCGGGTGGCGGGAGGAACGGCCTAACGGAAGGAGGAACGGGTTGGACGGGAGGGTCGTCCCGCGGCGGCCCCCCTGGAGTCAACCAAGGCCAAGCCAGGTCAAACGAAACCGCAAAAAGGCACCGGATGGGTAGTAGTTGTCCGTGGCCGTGGCCGTGGCCCGCCCCCCCCCCGCTCCTCCTCGCTTCCCGGTCTCGGTGCCAGTGCGGCCATCCTCCTCCTCTTGCCCGGGCTGGTGGGTTCGGGTCGTTCGTCACAGTCGCTTGAACACCCCTGGCTGCCAATGCCCCTGCCCGCAGGTCCTGCTGCAGCCCTTCGACTGAAGCCGTGCGGCAGGAGGTGGACGAGGATGCGGACGAGGACGAGGACCGCACACTCATACACAGCACACAGCACACGGGCGGGTTTCTTCGCGGGGCACGTCGCGCATCGAACGCTCGCCCCCACCATCACTCGTCGGCGGGGAGTGGTGCCTGACAGATACATGTTAGGTTGGGCCCCGTCCTCCCTGATTCATGAATTACTTTGTTGGCCGACCTGAATATCAAGTGACGAACAGGCCGGGGTCCGCGAACGACGGGTTAGTGAGGTGGAGGCGGCACGCGGGGCGGACGATTTGCGGTTTCGCCATCTTCTTTGTTGACGGATTAGGGATGTTGACAGACCCGGCGGCGGAGTTGAGGGCGAAGGAGGGAGGCTCGTGATGCCCCTACCTCCGCGTGTCGCCTGCCGTTGTCTGTCTGGGGGTTGTGACCTGGCTTCATGTATGCAGTTGATTGATCCTTTGACTTCCTTTGACTCCCCCGGAGGGGATGATGTGAATGAAGTACCGTAAGGGGGGGACGAGAAGAAAGGTCTTGGAGTCGATGTTGATGTTGCGCGCGGCAGGTACAGAAGCAGAGCCTGATCGGTTGTCTCGAAGGGGTTGGGTTGGTTGGGTTGGTTGGTTGCCCTGGTGGTGGCTTGTTCCGTGTGGCGCCGCAGGTGTGTTTCACCCTCCGGGCAGCTGGGCTCCCGCTGATGGGTGGAGTGCGACGGTGGGTGGGCGGGGGCATTGGCTGAGACGGGACTGGACCCGACTGCTGAGGCTGGGACAGTTTCCATTCATCAATCAGAGGTGCCTGCGGCGGTAGTGCCCCGACGGGCGGGGCATCTTCCGCGACTGGGCCGTGCGAACCCCCACCCCTGGAGTCCCCCCGGTACCAGTGGCGCCGCCGGGCCCCACCCTGACAGTGGGCTCGGGAACCTCACAGGGAGGCTGACGGACGGGCCGTCCTCCGATCCGTACCGGCACTGCCGGTGCTGCCCGGTGCTGCCGGCCTGACAGCCAGGGGTGCCCGGTCTGAGGACAGCCGGACGGACAGCTGGGGCGGTTGACGAGGGAACGCGCCACGTGCGTGCGCTAGCCGTGAATCACGCTTGGGAATTGGATGGAAATGTATATGGCTGAGTGGAAGGTCTCACAGCGGATTGACCCGTGGGTCATCACCGTGAGGTGGAGGGTGGGGTGCAACAACAGGCTTTGGAAAGACCTACGCGAATGTTGTACATCTGCTTTCTGTCGTGTTTGAAATGGGGAACGACAGTCACAACGATCACTGCGTATGCAGGTCCTTGCCCTTGGGCACTGGCATGTGCCCATGCCGCCCAAACACAAACCCACAGGCCAAAAGGGCATGTGCCCAGGGCAGGGCCCGGGCAAGGGTCAGAAGGGTAGTCAAAAAGTTTACACACATGCGTACCGTAGGGGCATGTGGTACGGCATATATCAAACTATCGCAAGGTATAGCAACCACGAACCAAAGCGCTAAAATAACGCAACATAATATGACGTGCAGCGAATCCCGACGTATCCACACCTTACAGTTGAACAGCAACGCAAGGCTTTCTTTCCCAACAGCCTACTAGGACGACGCTCGACACCGCAAAAGAATCAAATCGAAACTGTTCTGATGAACCGTGACGATACAAGTTTGCCGCCCTGCGCCTTTGCCGCAAACGACAAATTCAGTAATGCACAAATCTCAAACTCTGGATCCAGACCCTCGAACTCAAATTCAAATCACAAATCACAACATCCGTCAGAGTTCACACTTCCTTTGAAACCTAAATAAACAGGACGAACATATCAGAAAACGATATACGGTATGGGCGAACCGCAGAGAACGACCCCTTAAGGACCGCCGGAAGAATCACTTGTGCGTGTTAGAGCATGTGTGCGATGTATGGGGGTTGCCTGATATGGGCGCGGGCTAACCAGCACCGAACTCCCCGACGGTCCAGCGCCTACGCGCTCAACCTCTCCCAGCACGAATGAGTGTGGCAGGCAGGTGTTCCGAGAACATTCGGCGGGTGCATGATGAACACCAAAGAGGCGGAGAGCTCGTAACGGCGTGTGGTCGGTTTCGGCGCTGTGTCGGAGACCGAAAGCCGCGCTGGGCCGAATCCATCTCGCGACATGGGCTACTGCAAAGCGCACAGGTACAGGTACCATAACCATATACAACATTCAAGAATCAGCAAAAGGTTCATTTACCAGAAACAAAACAAATGGCTACCGTTCAAAACTCCGCGGGAATTCGAGAACGTCAAGCCGGTGACAGAGCAGGCACACCTCCCTGGCTTAAGAACCAGGGCGGCGGCGAACACTCGACGCCGGATTCTACGACACCGCGTCATCAGTACGACAATAGTACGGCAGCAGCTGACCACCACTGGCAGGCGAGCCACGGACCACCTACCCCACAGGTTTGTGTTCGATAACAACAGGGGCAGACGGCAGAGCAATCATCGGGTTCCGTTTCGTTATATCTCGTCATCATCCTCCTCCGCTTCATCGACCCTTCCCACCTCCTCCTCCAAGCGCTCTTGACACCCCGCTCAGGGCTCCGCTTCGCGCTCTGCCACCAGGTCGCTCCAGGGCGGCAGTTTAGCCACCCTTCCGCTGATTTGTCATTTCCGTACAGACGCTGCAGCAGACCCCCTCGCCGCGTCTCTTGCCGCACCCCCTGTCGCACACGCCCCCAATGCCGCTCGTACTGGCATGCGTGGTGGCGCCACAAGGGCGGTGGCAAAGGACCTCCGCTACATCCGAGACCGTGGATCGCCGCTGAGCGCACAGTACGACTGTACGACAAGCATTCAAAGGCCGTACACGACCACGCCTGACAAGCAGCATCCCTCCGGCGCCACATTTTCCCCAGCCCACAACTATTAGGATGGGCATGCCCGGACATTGAGGGCATGCCATGAAATACAGATAGCCGAAGGGCTGAGATTGGATGTTATCATTACCCTCTCGACAACACATATGCTGACACGGAAATGCTGTTTGCCAAGGCATCCGTTTTTGGCGGGCCCGGGCGCCCCACCCTGCCACGTCCTCTTATTGGCTGTTCCCTCTTTTGGCGCCTTCGACCGGACAGTCCGTCCTCAAGCAAAACAAAATCCTCAAACAAAACCCTAAAACCGTAAAACCCTAGCCAACCTTCTCCTACCTATCACAAAAGCCAGGCCAACGAGTGGGCGCGCAGAGGGCCGCCATTGGCTGCCGCCGTACACACATTCGCTTCCGTGCAACTCGCTTCGTAAACGACGACAGTGGTACGACATAATGCATACAAAACCCAAACACACGGGGGCCATGGGTTGTGGTGGCTCGCAATTCGCGTTCCGTGCAACCACGAACTCCTCTTGCCCCCATGCACCCCGTACAGCATCCGTTGTGGCTACAAGCATACGTTTTGGCGCACGTCCTCACAAACGCACCACAGTGCGAGTCGAGGTGTACGGGCCGCCTGTGCGTTTGCTCGGCCCTGCCGCGCCATCGACGAGGCGCCGGCGACATCGATGCCCCGAAACAAAACCATGGGTTTTGGGATCCAAGCCTTGGATCCCATATCCACCACAACTCCGCCAATGCAGCATGTAACCACAAGTGCTCTGGCGAGGAGCGCCAACAGAGCGGGGGTTTAGTCAAGAGCATCAGCACCGCCACTGGCTCGCCGTGCAGTACAGTGTAGTACAGTGCAGTACAGGCCTCGCCGCGCCCCCTGTCGCCCGACTGTCCTAACATCGCACCCAAACGTCGCATCCGTTCGGCTGCTGAAGCCTTGGGTACGGCGCTGCCGTACGGTCTGACGCGCCCGTTGGCACCATCACCACCACCATGGAACCCTCCCATCCTATGAGAGGGCCACCCCCCGCCTCCCAACTGCGGTCGTTTGAATACGTCTATCGATTTCCTACACCCCCCTGCACGCCCCTGGAGCCCATCCACAAACCCCGATGACACGCACGCCCCAGTCCTCCACCGGCTATCTTACCCTTGGGCCACTTCCGAACGATTGCCAGTCCCAACCGATTGGTCGTCGAGTGGTCGTCGACTGCTCCCAACGCCAGCCCCAATCCCAACCCCTGGGGCTGACCCCATGGACCCCTCCCAGTCGAAAGGCCGCCGATCGAATCCACGTCATCCGCGGCGTGTAGCCATCAACCCTTTCAAATGTTTTCGCTTTGGCGGGGTGTACCGGGTGCTCGTGGTCGCCGGATCTTGTGAGGGCTGGGCGCCGTTGCCGTACGGACGGTACGACCACGTCCACGATGAGATTGACGGGTCCCCACAACCAGTTATATATCGTACACCCTCCCTGGACACCACCTCCGCTTCCACCGCGACAGACCCGCGACGGACCCGGGGGTCGGCTCCCCCCCCCCGAGCCCCCGAGAGGACTCCGTGTGACCGTCCCATGGGTCAGTCCAGGGAGCTCGCATCTGCATCCGCATCCGCCGTACTGCCCGGCGCCGTGGCCTCCCCCGGGTCGTACCCCATAGCCTCCGCCCCCTCACCCAGCAGGCCAGACCGGCCCCGGCCCCGCGCCGCGAACGCCGCGCCGCCACCCGACCCGACCTCCGCCCCGCCGCCGCCGCCGCCTCCGGCGGCTCGTCTCCCGCCTCCTGCCGCGTCGTCGCCCTCTCCCGACGGCAACGCCACCGCCCCGCCCCCATTGCCGCCGCCCCCATTACCGCCGCCCCCATTACCGCCGCCCCCATCGCGGCCGCCGCCGCGACCGCTCGCGCCCGAGGTCGCCTTATTGCGCTTCGGCGCCGACTCACAGCCGACGCCGCCAGTGGCAGCGGCGGGCGCGGCGGCGGGCGCGGCCGCCGCCGCCGCCGCCGCGGTCGCCGCAGCCCTGCCGCTGTGCGCCGTCCAGCCGCCGCCCGCCTCCGAGCCCGCCGCCCCGCCCGCCTCACTCGCCTCCCCGTCCAGCGTCCGTACCGCCGACGCGGCGCCGGCGCCGTACCGCCCGCCGCCACCCGCTACGCCGGAACGCGCGCCGCCGGCGGCGCCGTTGATGCTGCTGCGGTTGAAACGCCCAGACCCATTCACCAGGCTGCCCGCGCCATTCTCGGACCGTTCCCCGCCTCCGCCTCCGCCGCCTCCGCCGCCTGCCCGGCGGCCGCCACCCCCCAACGCGGCCCCCACGACGCCGCCCCAGTGGCTGCCGCCGGTGGCGCCGCCTACTGAGAAGCCACTCGCCATGGATTCCGTGGCTGTGTGGGTGGCGGTGAGTCGGTTGCTGCCGCGGTTGCTGTGCTGCTGGCGGGGGGCCACGGGCTGGGAAGCGGGAAGGAGGGCGACGAATGGGGAAGAGGCAGGACATTGGTAGATATATTCAGACTATGAGAAGGGGTGGAGGCAGGAACTTGGTAGATATATGTAAAGTGCGATAAGGGGAGTAGAGACGAGTTCAGGACGACTATGCCAGTTGCGCTGAGCCAGAAGGGAGCTTTCGGGGAAGGGAGCTCTCCTGGAGCGGTGGCGAGGATACCGCCGGCGGAGGGTGGATGATGCCGTGAATGTGTAACACAAGGTGCAGTACATTGTGTAGTACAAAGTCTTATTCTCATATCAAAATGTGGTACGTTGTGATAATCCTTATGGACACAAGAAGGACGAGGAAGACGGCACACACACACACACACACACACACACACACGGCCTTTCCAACCCCACCCACAGCGCTTGGACCGGTGCCCCGCATGCGTACGGGCATCCCGTCCGTGACCGGGATCGGTGGGGAGCCAACTTTTCCTCTGGCCCGCTACCCGGATCACACCCACATTATTCGCGCATATGTCATTACCCCACCGGCCGCTGGCACACTGGCGTCCCTTCCGTACACTGCCGTACTGCACCCATGCCGCGTTCGTACGCGTCCCTGCCTACAAATCCCTCCTTCCGCGATTCTCACCCGTAGCCGCGCCACCACCATAGTAACCTGTTTGCTTTCATCCTGTTTGCTTTCACCTTGTCTAGTTACTGTATTTTGTCTTGCTCCATTCCGCTTTGCCTCATAATTTGCTTCCTTCCGCGTTCCCGCATGATGGACGACCGACGCTGCTTCCGTGGGGACCGTCACCATATATTCGTCAAAAAATTTTCAGGTCGGTAACCAATCCGTTTGCGTGCGTCGTGCGTCTCCGTATTTAGTATTTGCGGTATGATTTGCCTTGCGGTGGTGGCGCGGCTGCCTTGTCCGCGCGCCTGCATCTGGTAAGTTTTTCCTCGCAGGTTCTATGGTAAGTATATTGCCACCTGGGATCGGGCGGGCGGGCGGGTTGCAATTCTAAACACACACACACACACACACACACACACACACACACACACACACACACACACACACACACACACACACACACACACACACACACTCCCAACCCACCTTGAAGGCCGACGCCTGCAGCAGCCTCGTCGTTGCCAGCAGCACAGCCTGCTGCGCCGCGCTCATCCCCATCCCCATCCCCAGCTGCGGCGGCTGACCCGGACCTCCCCCGGCGGGGCCCAGATCAGTGGACGCCAGCAGCGCCGCCACCGCCGCCGCCGTGGCGGGATCCGCCGCCGCCGCGAGCGCGTTCGCGGCCGCCCCGAGCAGCTTGCCGCGCTTCTTGAGCGGCGGCAGCGGCAGACAGGGCCCCAGGCCGGCGGCGGCGGCGGCGGCGGCGGCTAGCGCCGCAGGCCCGGCGGCGCCCGGACCGCACCTGGTGCTGCCGTCCGGGAGGCCCGCGTCGGCGCCCCCCTCCTCCGCCTCGTCCTCCAGGACCTCGGCCGGCGGCGCGTTGCCCAGGGCCTGCTCGGCGCGTGCGGGTTTGGGGAGGGGCGGCACGGGGGTCAAGGCAGGTTACCCGGAGGTGGGGTACAGAGAACAACACAGCAGCCCTAACCCCCCTTCGGAGTCTCTGCTTAAGCACCCCCCTCGCCTGTGGGTTCTGACCCAGGTCGTCCACATTCAGCTGCCGTACAGTGCCGTACCTGCGGATCCACCATGCCCAGCTCCCCAAAGGCCGTGTTCGGGTCCTTCCACCATTTCGTCACCGCCGCCGGCCCCGGCGCCGCCGCGCCCTCGGCGGCGGCGGCGACGGCGGCGGTGGCCGCCAGCGGCGCCTGCTGCTCCGAGTCCTCCGCACCACCACCACTGTGCGCTGCGGCGGCGGCGGCGCCGCCGCCGACAGCGGGGCCGAGAGCCGCCGCCGCCGCCGGCGGGTTGCCATTGCAGTCCGCCCCCGGCGGCCATGGCGGCACCGGAGGCTGCGACTGCAGCTGAGGCTGCTGCTGTGGCGGCGGCGCCGCCGTCTGTTGCCCCTGTGGCTGCGGCTGCTGCTGCTGCTGCGGCGGCGGCAGCAGCTGGGCGGGTGTCGCTGCTACGGCGCCCGGCCGCACAGATGCCTCCGGCCCCGAAACCACCCAGCCCTCTGCACCACCATCACCGCTACCACCACCGCTACCACCTGCTGCGTCACCAACAGCACCTGCCTGACCAGCCCCGCCGCCGGCGGCGGCGGCGGCGGTGTTCCACGCCGCCGCGGCCCTCACTCCATTGGGGGCACCCCCTCCCGCGGCATCCTGCGGTGGCGGTACCCCCGCCGGTTGCTGCTGCGGCTGCGGCTGCTGCTGCTGCTGCTGCTGCCGCTGCTGTGGCGGCTGCTGCTGCTGCTGCTGTGGCGGCGGCGGCTGTCCCACACCGCCCGCAACTTGCGGCTGCTGTGGCCCGGCTTGGGGAGGCGTGGGAGCGGCGTTCGAAAAGGGAGCGGCAGCAGCTGGCTGCGGCGGCAGCGGCGGAGCCGCGGGAGGGCCGCTGGCGGCGGCGGCGGCAGACCCCGCGACGTGTTTCGCGAACCAGGCCTCGTGGGGGTCGATGGCTCCAGGGGGGCGGCTGGGCACCGGCGGCGCAGGGGGCTGTCCGGGGACCGGACACCGTTGGGGGGGTGGGGGTGGGGAGGGCGCGGGGGAGGAGTTCAGAAGCGGCAGGCAGGTTTCTGTCTGTGGGTCTCCATGGCTGTGACCGGTGAGCAAAGGCATCTCGTAATGAAGTACAGCCCCCGTACAGCCCCGTACGGGCCCCCCAGCGCAGCGCTTACCGTCATCCCCAGCCGCGACGCAAACAGCGGCGGCAGCGGCGGCGGCAACGCGCCGAAACCCGTCGGCAGCGGCCCCGCCCCCGGCGGCAGCGGCGCCGCCAACACAGCTCCCGGCCCCGCCGCCGGCAGCTGCGGCGGCGGCAGCGCGCCCGGCGGCAACATCAGCCCCTGACCCATGGGTCGACCCAGCGGCGCCCCGGGCCTCGGCAGCGTAAACCCCTGGCCCGTGAAGCCGGCGGCGGCATGGGGCAGCGGAGGGGGCAGGTGGGGTATCCTAGGGGCGTTCTGGGGAAGGGGCACAGCCCCTGCACCCGGACAGGGCCCCGGGCCCGCCTCCGCGGCGGCTCCGCCACCTGCCAGTGTCGGTGCTGACGTCGGTGCTGCCGCGGGCCGCGACGGCGGCAGCATCACCCGGGGCATGCCTAGCCCGCCGGCGGCTGTCGCGGCGGCGGCGGCGGCGGCTGCAGCGGCGGCGGCGGAGGGACTTCCCGCCGCCACCAACAGCGCTAGCGGACCCGCCGCGGACGGAGGTGACGGCAGCGCCGAGGGAAAGAGGGGAGGCGGCGGTGGCGGGCGGAAAGCCGGCACTAGGTGGGGCCGTGGGGCGCCGTCCGCGGCGGCGGCGGTGGCGGCCCCGGGCCAGCCAGGCACGGCAGCGCCGCCGGGCGCCTTGGGGCGGGCACCAACGAAGGAACGGGTTGGGTGGGTGTGGGGTCGAGCGTGTTGCTTAGGCAGGCAGAACAGGAGTGCGCAGAACAGGAGTGCGTGACATGCACGTGAGGGGCCCGTAGCGCCCAAACGTTGCCGGTATGCGGATATGATATACCCATTGCCCGACCCACACAAAAAATACAAAACTTGACAGGCTGCGATGTCGGAAGAAGGCTGTGCGCGCACGTGGGCCGATGCGGCGACGTGTGCCGCAGCCATGGGGCGGCAGAGGCCCTGTCACGCGACCTAACTTGCTGGGCTGTGCGGAATCTCCGCACAGCCTCCCCCTCCCCCTATGTAAGATACCTCCCCCTCCCCCTCCCCCTATGTGAGATACCTCCCCCTCCCCCTCCCCCTATGTGAGATACCTCCCCCTCCCCCTCCCCCTATGTGAGATACCTCCCCCTCCCCGTCCCCCTATGTGAGATACCTCCCCCTCCCCCTCCCCCTATGTGAGATACCTCCCCTCCCCCTCCCCCTATGTGAGATACCTCCCCCTCCCCCTCCCCCTATGTGAGATACCTCCCCTCCCCCTCCCCCTATGTGAGATACCTCCCCCTCCCCCTCCCCCTATGTGAGATACCTCCCCCTCCCCCTCCCCCTATGTGAGATACCTGCCCACAGCCTCCGCCTCCGCCCTCCCCCCCGACACGGGACGGGTTTGCTTTCTCTTTCCTTTCCAACCCCCGACACAACCCACCTGCAGCCCCCCACGCACCTGCAGCCCGAGGGGAGGTGGGCAGAGCGCCGCCCACCACTCCGCCGCATTCGACCCCCAACCCGTCCCCGCCTCCGCCGCTGGGGCGCCTTGGCCCGGCCCCACGCCCTCCCCCGGCGCCGCCTCCGCCCTCTGCCGCTCGCGCTCCCGCCGCGACGGCCGCAGCTGTTGCACGACGGTGGGTTGCTCCGAAACCGCCGGGCCGTCGCCCTCCGGCCCCAGGATCATCGTGTACAGCTTGGACGCCGCCGGGCGCACCAGGCCCGCGCAGGGGCCGCCGCCGGCGGCGGCGGCGGCGGCTCCAGGGGCGCCGCCACCTGCGGCGGCGGCGGCGGCGCTTTGCAGGCGCGGGGCGATGGGGGCGGGGCGGGGCAGGCTGTCCGGGGGAACACATTGGAGGACCTGCCGGGGGCGAAGAAGGGCAGGGGGGAGGGGGCACGACGATGGAGGAATGCGTCAATGTCATCAATCACTGCTACAAGTGGTATATATCGCTAATCACTGTTCACAAATGATGCGGGGAGAGAGTCGGAGAGAGGGTTACCTATGCCGCCATGCGTGTCGCGTCAAGCGGGATGGGCGGACGTTAGTACGGCACCAACCACCCGCCCGATACGGCACCAGAGTTCGATACGCGCGCCCACCCGGCTGCGCCGGTTACCCTCCGCCACCTCTCACCCGCTCACGCAGCGTCCTCGGCACGCTGTACAGCAGCTGCATGTCGCAGAGCAGCCGCTGCATCAATTCCTCGGGTCGCTTCTCAGAGAACCGCAGCACGGCCCCGCCCCGCAGGCCCACTCCCAGGCCCGGACCCAGACCCAGACCCGTGGGTCGGCCCGCCGGCGCGGCGCGGGACGGCATCGCCGCCGCTCCCGATTCCGACCCGTAGGACTCGTCGTGGAACGGCTGTAGCCATTGCTGCTGCTGCTGGTCTTGAGGCTGTAGCTGCAGCTGTGTCGGCAGCCGTTGAAAACCGCTCCGCATCGCCGCCGCCTGGGAGACCTGCGGGTCGTCGCCGCCACCGGCCGCAACCCGTGGGTCAGTGACGTGGGGCCACCCCGGCCCCACGGCACCGCCTGCCTCCCCGGCCGCGGCAAACCGACCCGCGGGTCCGTCCCCGGCGGCTCCGGGGCCGGCGGCTGCCGCGGGCGGCGGCTGCGGCGGGGCCGGCGGCGGCGGGAAGGGGATCGGACCCGTGGGTCCGACCGCCATGAATCCCGCTGCCCGGCAAGCCGCGGTCATACCGGCCGGGTCCACCACGCCCAGCTCCGACCACAGCACTTGCTGCACCCGCACCAGCTTGTGCAGCTCACAGAGCTGCTGTACGAACACGGATTGCTGACGCATCATGGTCGCTCGTACGGCAGCGAAGCGCGCGTCGCCCAGCTGGCCCGCCAGCGCCGGGCCGCCGGCGGCGGCGGTCGCGGCGGCGGCGTCGCCGCCGCCAGGCGGAGCCCCTGCGACAGCAGCGGCGGCGGCGGGGCCGGCGAGGGCTGCCGACGGCAATCCGCCACCGCCGACGCCAGCGAAGCTGCTACTGCCGTTTCGTAACATTCCCTCGGGGTCTGACCCATGGGTCCATGGGGGAGGCTGTTGCTGCAGCTGCTGCAGCTGCTGCGGTGGCGGCGGCGGCGGCGGCAAGGTACCAAAGGGCCCCCCGGGCTGAAAGCCGTACAGCTGCGGCGGACCAATGTGTGAATACGGCCGTAGCGTCTGTCCGGGTGGCTGTAGCAGCTGCTGCGGCGGCGGTGGCGGCAGTGGTGGCGGGGGCTGTAGCGTCTCCGCCCCGCGGGATCGGTGGCCCCCCTGGCGGGAGCTGGACGTGACCGGGGTTTCGGTTTCACTGGTCACCGGGGTTTCGGAGCCATCGTCCGAGCCACCATACCCGTACCCGGTGCCGTACCGCGGCTCGCCGGCCCTCGCGCCGCCACGGGAGCCCGACGGCGGCGACACCCTCTGCTCGTACTGCCGCCGCCGCCGCTCCCGCCGCTCTTCCGTACGCTCGTCCACCTCCATCCGTTCCGGATCACCATCCAGAGCCTCCTCGTCGTACCCGTCGTCCGATCTCCGGTAGCCTCCCTGCCGGCGCGTGGTTCGTCCACTGCCGTACCGCCGGTCCTGCCCCATGTCGGCCTCCTCGCCCGACGGGCCCTCCATGGAATGGGAGCGGGAGTAGGTTTCCCCCGGGGGGCCTCCGTGAGACATCTGACTGACACCCGCACCCGCCCTCAGCTCCCCATTCGACTGCTGCCGATCGTCTTCCTCCCCATCGTCCCGCTCCCTCCCGCCCTCGTCGTGCTCGTCGTACTCCCGCATCTGCTCGTCCATAAGCCCTACGACACCGTTTTCCCGTGACGGCTCCCACTCGTTGCGTCTCGACATGGCCGCCGCGTGGCGCGCCGCCGCGGCTGTCGCCGCCGCCGCCGCCGCCGCCGCCGCGGCCGGCTCCGCCGCCGCCGCCCCTGGCGGCGGCATCCCATCGGTCGTACGTCGCCGTTTGTCGCCCCGGCCAGCGCCACCCGCGGCGTCGCTCATGCCTCCTCCGCCGCCGCACCCGCCGACCCCGGATGTCGTCTTGCCATACCGGCCGCAGTTGACGGCGCCGCCGCAGCTGACGCCGCGGAGCGCACTGACGCTGCCGCCGGCCCGTCCGCTGCCGGCTGCCGTACCCGTACCCGTACACGTGCCGCTGCTGACTTCGACACTGCCCGTCGTTGAGCCGCCTGACAGTTGAGGCTGGTCGCGGGACCGGGAGCGTCTGTGTACGCCGCCGCCGCCGCCGCCGCCAAAGCCGCTGCCACCGGCACTTGTCAGGCCGCCGCCTGTGGACGGCGGCGGCGGTGGCCGCGCCGCTGCCGCTGCCTCAGGCGGCGCCGTGTCCACCGCCCGACGAACCAGCAGCGGTCGCGGTAGCTGCGGTACCGCCGCCGCAGCAGCGGCGGCCGCCGCCGCCGCCGCCGCGGCGACGGCGGCGGCGCCTGGCATGCCGGGATGGGACGCTAGGAAAGGCGGTGGCGGCGCCTGCTGCTGCGGCGGCGTCGGTGCCCCGGCAAAAGCTCCGCCCGCCAAGCCCGGCACAGCGGCTCCGGAACCGCCCATCCCCATCCCCATCCCCATCCCGAGCCCCAGCCCCGCGGCGACACCGCCACCCATCACTCCCCGCGCACCAGCCCCCGCCAGACCCGCGTTGGTTCCGGAGCCTGAGAGGAAGCCCACACCGCCACCGACCGGCGGCAGCACACCTGCCATGTTCGCGAAATCGGTCTGCGCCTGCGACAGCGCGGCGGCGGCTAGAAGCAAATTGCCACTGCCGGCGGTGGCGGGGCCGAAGCCGCCGCCGCCGCCGCCGGCAGCCGGCCGGGTGGGAAGGGGCCCGCCGCCGACGGCCATGGTGGCGGCTGCTCCGCGGCCGCTGCTGATAGCGCTGATGGGCAGCGGCAGCGGCAGCGGCATCAGGTTGGTCGGACCCCCGAGAGACAGAGGTACTTGCCCCACCTGGCCCAGGGCCTGTAGGAGGCTTTGGGAGTGAGGCAGCTGGGGCATCGAGGGCGGCTGCGGCAGCCCCGGCAGCGGTACCGGCGGCCCCTGGGGCGGCGGCATCTGGTGCTGTTGCAGTTGGCGCTGGAGCTGCTGCTGTTGCTGCTGCTGCTGCATTTGTAAGAGGGGCGGCACCGTCGGGGATAGCTTGGACATGCCCGCCAGTTGCTGTTGTTGTTGTTGTTGCTGCTGCTGTTGCTGCTGCTGCTGTTGTTGCTGTTGTTGTTGTTGTTGTTGTTGTTGTTGTTGCTGCTGCTGCTGCTGTTGTTGCTGCTGCTGTTGTTGTTGCTGCTGTTGTTGCTGTTGTTGTTGCTGCTGCAGCTGAACTTGGAGATAGTGTTGGAGTTGGAGTGCCGGGTGCGGGTGCGGGTTGGGGCCCGGGAGGAGCATGCCCGTGGGAGGCGGGCCGGGGAGCGGGGCTGGTTTAGGCAGCGGAGGGGGAGGCAGGCCACCAGCAACGCCGGGAACCTGCCCCAGCAGCCCGCAGAGAGCTCCAGGGCCCAGCATCGGAAAGAGATGAGGTTGCGGTTGTCCAAGCAAAGGTGCCGGCGCGCCGGAGAGGCCATGCTGCGATTGGCCGAGAAACCCCGGGATAGGGGCGCCTCCGTTCATGACGAGGCCTCCCGAGCTTCCATTGATGAAAGGTGGATTTTCTGAGCCCATGTGCTTGTGACGCTAGCTCGGCCGACCGACTTGCGAAATTGGCCGTGACCCTCTCGTGAAAGCATCGGCCTATGCGACTATGGTCCGACGAAATGAAACAGCACAACTGCACGAAGGGTAGCGTGACATCTTCTTCCTGGCGGATGCCTGAATTCTGAGGGCTGAGTTGTCTGGAACCAGCTTGTGTCTCTCGGAAGCGGGAACCGCAACGTCCACGACGCTCCGGGCGCTGAACCTGACACTAAAAGATGTTTTAATTATCTTCAGAAGTCAGCTGCGAAGCCACTTCAATAGTCGCTAAAAGTCTTTGAACCGCTGTCCCTGTGCACATCGGCTCGTCGACTTGACGCTATCAATGTTCCACACCCCTATGATGCGTCCTTTAGCAAATGAAAATTGCTAAAAGATCGCTTCGTGCAGGCAATCAGCCCTCCATGTAATCATGCCATATCAAATTTGCGTATCCGATACCGAATGGGGCGCCGTACACGGCATGTCGGAACGTTTTGTCAAGGCCAACGACTATGTATGAAACTTTGCATTGCTGAAACGCGCAAGGAGGCAAATTTGTTGCGGTAAGCGTTCGGTAACAAAGTACCCGGCGAGTCGTGGTCCATGGCCACGACGGAGGACTCTAAAGAACATTCGAAGCTGCTGCACTATCTGGACGCAGATATGATAACATGAACGTCTGCATTTGTTGTCATTGTGGCGCCTCAAACAATTTCTGCGAGGGTATAAGCCGTTGAACCTGCAAGACGTTGACGGCTCAGGGCTCACCGCGTCGCACCGATGCAGGGAGACCTTCCACAGCAATAATGCATTGCCTATCGGATGCGGGCTGACTCCCGGCGTGGGTTAATCGCACGTTTAGTCACATGTATTATGCATGCGGAGCCCAATGGACTCCACCGTAATACTTGGTCTGTATGAGACTTTCCCGACACATTATATTGTGAAGAGACGCAGCGGTGCGCTTGGGGTTTTTTAATCCTTCCCTTGTGGTCCCGCAACTTCCGTAACCATCCGCGCGCGACGCCTTGTGGCCTTGTCACTAACCAGCCTGCATTTGATAAATCTTTTGTTCTTACGTTCTCCCACACCAATTGTACCTTCCCCATTTGTCTGATTGCCGTCCCAACTCCTGCTTTCAGCGTACCCCGGCTTGCTCCGGCTTGCCCCGCCGTCCCAGCCGTCCCTTGCCCAAGGCTCTGCCGGTAGCTGGCGCACCGCCCGAAAGGGCCCGAAGCGGCCAAGCCAATGTGACCTAGCTGCAGGGATGCCTATGGTATAGTTGGTATAGTCTGCAGGGATCACTGGCTCTATCATGTAGCGCTGTGTCGTTCGTCAACGCGATGGACCAACCGCTATTTTATCTCCTTAAACTCCTACCTGCTCCTACGTCTCGCTACCAGATTTGTCGAGAGTCCTAAAGCACTCACAGTTCTTATCGAGTATATTTGAAGCGGAAAAACACAGGTAAAGGTGCGAGGCGGGTATGACCACTTCACCAGAGTTGTTTTAACGTTGCTACAATTACCGGTATATATATCGCCTTGATGTGATCATACTATGGGGCAAGGGTTCGTGTGGAGGATCGAAGTCATCCGGCACGCCATCTATCCGCCGTCAGTCAGTAAAAGCGACAAATAAAGGCGAGCTGCAGTTGTAAGGATAAACACCAACGACACATTTGATAGCATCGGGCGCCAAACATGCAAAAGTTGTGGTTTCCCTGTCCAATCTATCTGAAACCTTGGACATGGCAGCGTCTGTGGATCTTTTAAAATGGAATTTTGATTGCGGAGAACAAATATGCACTACATGCTTCGGCATCGCGCAAAACAGAGTTGATTACGTGCAAGTGCATCTCGTATCACGTACCGGTACTGTATTGGACAGAGAGTTTCAGAACACATGGAGGTGACCTGTGCGAAAGAATTCCATTACTGTTACCTGATAATGTATTACAACATCTTGTTGAACTTGAGTTGACGGACCACTTCAGTCCAACGTGGTTGTTCGCCCCTGCCGTTTTGTTGTGACGCTTTGTATGACACGTAAGCGTAACTTGTAACATTGATCTCGCTCTCCAAGCGTACTCCGGTTAGTCCACATAGCATGTTACAGGGCCCGGACATCCGTTGTTTATCGAGAGCGGGAGCTTGAGTATGAAAAAGTACAAAGGCAGACTCTGCGCTCTATTTGTTCAGTCCCAATAGCTGGGGCTGCTTATCGCACTGCGCCATGGCTTCCACGACCGCGGCCTCGGGGGACAAATTGTCTACAACCTCAGCGGAGGTGGATGAGCATGGCAAGGAGCCAGGACAGCAACAGGCTGGCGAGCCGGGCTCAGAGGACATGTCCAAGGCAGCCCGTCCATCAAAGGTGTTTGTGTTCGCCTCGCCTAAGAAAGGCAAGAGGCAGGAGGGCCGGGCGGTAGCGCGCAAGCACTCAATGAAGGCCAAGTTCCGGAAGGCACTTGCGCCGTACCTGGCCTCCAGCTACCTGCAAGGCGAGTTCGCCAAGCGCTTCACGAAGGAGTACCTGGCAACGCACCCGGTCCCCGACAACGAGGTGAGCTTGGCTGGCCGGTGGCGCTCGGCTAAGAGCAGCTCAGCCCAGCTAAGCGCGGGGAGGGGTACCCAACGTGCGCCGAACGGGACATCCGCCAACCGGGCCCGTCTGCGCAGGGGCTGCATTTCCGCGGCTGTGGTGGCTGTGGACCGCAACACATCAGACGCATGAGGAGGAGCCCCCCGAGCACATCCCCCTGGGCCCCCGCGCCCCACCAACCCGGAACTCGCGTAACCCCCTCCCCGCCCCCGACGTGTGGTTTCGGGTTGTTTCCCTTCCACCCCTCCACCTCCGCATCCCTGGCGGTCAGCTCTGCCTACCGATTCGCCCTCCCCTCCCCTCCCCTCCCCCTTCCCTCCCCCTCACCTTCCCCCCCACGCCCCCAGGAGGAGCTGCCCGAGTACATCCAGGTGCACCTGGCGGAGCTCAACCGGGTGACGGAGCGCTGGGGCGGCAACGTGGGCCGGGCGCTGGACCCGCTGCTGCACGAGGCGGCGGTGGACGAGCGGCTGAGGGTGAGGGAACGCCTGACGGGGGGGTTTAAATTGATAAAAGAAATGAACCCGAAGAACGAACCCAGGCACACCCAGAACAACCCAGTATACTTACGTGGTGAGGTACCTGCATAGCAATGGAAGTATAGAGACTGCGCGCGGGCGCGTGGCGGCGCGGCCGCGCTGCCGCCGGTGCAGCAGCAAGCAAAGTGCGAACCCGACCCAACACGAAGGGGGGGGGTAGGTGGGGGTGCCCGCCCGCGGTCCCCAGGACCCAGCCCCTCACTGAACCACACACACGCCATTGTGTTCGTGTTCCTGACCAGCAACGGCTGTTTGCGCGTGCCCGGTTGACGCCTGCGCCCCCTCCCTCCCCCTTTCCGCCGCAGCGTCAACGCGCCCGCGAGGAGGGCCTGGAGGTGGATCCCCCGCCCGGGACCCAGCAGCAGCAGAAGCAGTCCGGACGGCAGCAGGTGAGGGTCCGCGCGCCTCTCCGGTGGAGGGTGAGGCGGGAGGGAAGGCCCCGCCGGGTGGGTGAGTGGGTGGGTGGGAGCCGGGGCGCAGGGGGTGGGTGGGTGGGTGGGTGGGAAGGTCGGAGGGGGGTGGTAAGCCAGAACGTTCTCCCATGACGTCCACACACACACACACACACACACACACACACACACACGGCGGCGGTCCCCCTGCCCCCCCAGGTTTCTCCCCCGGACGAGGATGACGACCTGGATCTGGATCTGGATCTGGGTCTGGGACTCGAGGGGGGCCTGTCCTCGGCGCAGCTGTTCGGGGCGGTGCACCTGGTGTCCGATGTCAAGGTGGGGAGGGGGGGCGAGCGGGGGCCCGGGAGTGGCGGGGCCCCTGGAATGGCGGGGGCCGGCAATGGCTGGGGGCCCGAATTGAATTCGGTGGGGTGCGGGGCGGGGCGGGGCGGGTTCAGGTTGGGTTGGCTGGCGTGCTAGGCCGGACCTTGGAACCCTCAACCAACCCCCATCAACCAACCAATACCGGTAAACTAACTAACCCAGGACGCGGCGAGACCCATTGACCCGTTGACCCCGATTGAGCCCCCCTGGGTGGCTGGGTGGCTGGGGGCTGGGGGCTGCAGGTGTGGCAGCAGATCCTGGCGGCGCAGGCGGCGGAGGAGCGGCGGCAGCACGCCATCGCGGAGCTGCACATGAACCACGCGGCCAAGATCATACAGGTGGCTGGGGCCGGGGGGCGGGGGCGGGGGCGGGGGCTGGGACCGGGAGGAGAAAAGATAAAACCAATGCCCAGCGCCGAACCCGGGCGCACCCAAGATTTGAGGGGGAGTGCGGGAGCTGGGTGGACACTTGTGGAGGGGTCGATGTACGGTGGTTCGCTTGGGGGTTGAAGAGAGGGGCGCGGTAGGGCGAGGGTGGCCGCAGGTGGGGTGGAGTACCCGGACGGCCAATGGATACGTACGGTAGGGCGGGTGTGGCTGGGGCCGGTGGTGACAGATGGGGGTTCAGATCCGTACCGGGGCATGGGAAATGGGTACAAAAGCACCGTACCGTACCGCACCGGGGGAGCGCGTGCCACATCCGCCCTGGGACCCCGGGAGTAGGGGACCCCGGGACACGCGGCCCCTGGGACCTTGCCTTGGCTTGCTGTGGAGGCGGCCTGGTCCAAGATCCGCTCCACCGGGCTGGGAACACCGTTACAGACGTAGGGTACCGTGGGTGGTCGGATGCGGCTCGAGGAACCGAGCACAGCCCGGGTCCGAGTCCCGTCGGCCTCCTCACACGCCACGCCCTCCCCCGCCGCATCGCTCCGCCGCCTGCTGCCCGCGGCCCTCTCTCTCCCTCCCTCCCTCCCTCCCAGCGCGCCTGGCACGACTTCAGCACGCGCAAGCAGCAGGAGCAGGCCCGGCTGGATGCGCTGGTGTCGCCCGACGTGCAGGTGGGTGGGCTGGCGGGCGACCGGAGGCCGGGCGCTGAGCCGCTGACCAGGCCGGCTGACTGACTGGTTTAGGGGGCCCTCCCGCCCTTGGGGTTGCGTCAGTTGCCCCGAAGTTGGGGGGAAGTTGCGTGGGTGGGGTGAGTGGGTAGGTGGGTGAGGGGGCGGGGAGTCCCCGGATGGGCAGAATGGAGCGCACGAGGGAGAGCGTTTGCGTCGTGTATGCGCGCGTGTGTTTACAGCTGTGGTCCCGGTCCACAGAGCCGACCCGTGGGTCGGGTGGGCCAACTCCGCCGCGCCAGACGCCACGCCCCCCCCACCCCGCCCTATGTCTACCAATGTCCTATACCCCACCCCGCCCTGACCCCCACCCCGCCCTGACCCCCACCCCACCCCGCCCCGCTCCAGGCGATGCTGAGCGCCGCCGCGTACAAGGCCATGCGCGACGCCCGCAACAAGCTGGCCATCATGAAGCTGAGGAAGTCGCTCAGCAGGAAGACGCACGGCTTCGGGTCCGCAGTGCGTGAGTGGGGAGGGGCGGGGGGGAGGGGCGGGGGCGGGTGAAGGGGTGGGTGGGGAGGGGGCTGCGGCGCTGTCTTTATTGACAAAAAGGGGCTGCGGCTGGGACTGGGACTGGGACTGCGGATTGCGGCTGGGGATGGGACTGGGGATAGGGTGGGGAGTGAGGTGGTGCCTGGGAGCGGGTGCTGTGCTGGGCTTCGTAGGGGGAGTGGGGAGGGGCAAGGTGGAGGGGCAGCCCTTCCTGCGCTTGCGCACCCACCTAACCGTGCATCCAACCTGGATGCGGTTGCTTGACGCGGGCGAGTGATCCAAACCTCCAAACACGCGAGAGTGTGGGGGGGCGCCGCTGGTTGCGTCAGTCCGTCTGTGGCGGGGACTCCCTGAACGCAAAACCCAAGTACGGAAACCGGCAAAACCATTTGTGTCGGTCATGTGGTCAAGCTTAACATTCAAACGTATTCCGTTTACATGACTGGTGCGCAGCGTTATCCATGACCGGCTTCATCAATTTATATTCGCGTTACGATGCTGGCAGCGCGAGACAAGTAAACCACTCTTTAAATTTTACCGTGACCGCGAGACGCGTACCGAACGACTTCGATGGGTTTGGTTGAGAACAGCGTAAGTGCTTGGTTGTTGGTATGGCACCTTGGTGGTGCAGCTGGAGGGGCCGGACGTCCTCGCTTTGGCAGGATGTATGCAGCCTCAGCAATGGGCCCGGTAAGGATGGGCCTGCTCCATTACAGAGCTCAAAGATTACCACAAGGAAGGGGATATGAGTAGATGATTGGGCTCGCTTGCCGTTTGGAGTTCCTTCCATCGTCTTACCAACGTGACCTTCGTGCTTGGTGCAAGATACCCAAAGATAAATCGAAGCAGTGATTCACTGACATGTTTCCTGACATATGAATCAAATAAAGTCCTCAAAAGCAAGTGCTGTCCTGTACTTGACCCTTTCATGTTGTCGTAGAGCAGCGCTTTTCTTACAATGTTCCACATTATCCTTGAGCAATGGAGTGCGGAAGCTTCGAGCGCAAGCCTTTCAGGCCTCCCTCCCGTCCATCCTCTCCCTCCTTCCCCAGCCCCCCCATCCTTTCCCTCCGCCCGCCCTCCCCCTCCTGCCCCGCAGCTCGCGACTTGGAGCCCATCGCCCGCTCCACGGCCAGCCGCAAGACCCTTCTGGCGCTGCAGTCCGGAGCCCAGTCACTGCCCGCTTCCCCCACGAAGAGGGGCCGCAGCACCGCCCCCGGTACCGCCAGGTGGGGTCCCGGGTTGACCCCGGGGTGCTGGTTGACGGGTTTAGGGTGGGGCGCACAACCGCGCTGCTGCTGCAGGCTGCTGCTGGTGGTGACCGAATCGCCGACGAGCCTTAACCCTCGTCGTAGGGCCCTGCAGGCGGGGAAGGGACCCCTAGAAGGAATGAAGGAAGCCCAAATGAGGAAAGGGGACTTAAATAAAGCAAACCCAAAATAGGAAAGGGGATTTAGATGAAGGAAACCCAAATGAAAAAAATGAAATGGCGAGTGAAGGGGATGGCAATCGGAGGAGAGGCGATCTCCGGCTGGGTGTAGTTGAGCTGCGCCGCGGGGTGGGCCGGGGGTCGCGACCGAATGAGAGGGGCGCGGGGCTGTTGCCGGGCTCGGCGAAGTACCCTGGTTGGTTGAGACATGATGTGCAGGCACGGGATGCTGCCACCACCCACCAGGCACCTTGTATTTTTGACCAAATAGAAGGTACCTGGTCCTAAGCCAGCTGAGTACGTGAACGGCGCCGCGGCCGCCTCCTCGGTGATAATCTGTTACACCTGCTACTGCTGCGGCTGCTGCTTCCCACCGCATCGTGACCAAAAAGTACAAAACAAATAACAGATTGCTGCCTAGTGGATTTGACCTCATGCTGTCGCATTCCTGGTACGTGCGCGCATCCCCTTTTCTTTGATGTGCCTCCTCCTGCTTGGATCCGAACAGCCGGGGCGGCGCCGGCGGAAGCTTCATGAACGCCGGCGGCGGCGACGGGGATGGCGGCGCCGACGGAGACGACGATGGCGACGGTGACGGCGGCGGGGGCAGCGACGGGGATACCAACGATGACGGCGGCGGCCGCCCCCGCGGCATCGGTGCCGCCGCCAATTACCGATCATTCGCCGCCAGGTCAGCGAAGCTTGCCAGCCGGCTGGTCTCATTCAAGTACGTGGACGGGGAGGGCCCTGAAGGCGCAGCGGCGGAGGGCGGCGGCGGTGGAAGCTCAGCGGTGGCGGCCGATGCGGGCGTGGATGACGGAGCGGCTGAGTTGGCCAGGAGGCAGCGCCAAGCAGCTTGGGCTCGACGGACGCGCCAACGCGCGGCGGCGGCGGCGGCGGCGGCGGCGGCTAGAAAGGCGGCGGAGGGCGCCGGCGCGGCGGAGGGGGAGGAGGAAGGGGAGGGAGGCGCGGGGCGGACAGACGGGTTGGGCGACGGCGAGCCTGCGGGGCAACCCGGGGACGGCGAGGGGGAGGAGGGGGGAGAGGACGGGTTTGATGACACGTTGTGGGAGGGGGACGAGGACGGGTTGGGCGACGACACGGAGGAAGAGGACAGCGTCTGCGCGAGCGGCTCGGAGGCGGAGGACGCGGCGGCGGCGGCGGTGGCGGAGGCGGAGGAGGTGGTGCAGGTGGCGGCGGAGCTGGCCAAGGCCTTTCTGGGCCGGGGCCGCCGCGACGGCGGAGCCGGCGGCGATGGCGGGGGCAGCAGCGCCGAAGGCAGCGGCTCGGAGGGGGAGGACGACGAGGACGCGGACAGGGATCGCATGGGCGAGGAGGCCCTGCAGGCGCTGTCGGCGGTTGAGGCGGCGGCAGCTGCGGCGGAGAAGGCGGCGGCCGGGGCGCGGCTGCTGGCGGCGCCGCCGCTGCAGGAGGCGGCGAAGGCGGCCGCAGCAGCAACGGCCAACGGCGGCGTGTCGGCACTGGGGTACCAAGGGCCGAGTGGGCCTGGGGTACACCGGGGCAGGTCGTTGGAGCTGTCGGATGATGCCGCTGTCATTCGTCAGTTGATTGCGGGGGCACTGGCGGCGGCGGCGTCGCCGCTGCTGGGCCGCAAGAACGCGCTGGCTGTAGCGCAGATGGGCCTGGGAGAGCTGCTACAGCTGCCCGGCGCCAAGGGGCTGTTGCCCAAGGCGGCCGCCGCCGCGGCGCGAATGCGGCCGTCGCTGGGGGCGCAGAAGGGAGGTAACCCGCTGTCGGTGTCGGGAACAAATGCGGTGCGGCCCGCGCCGGGCGGCGCCGCCGCCGCGGGCGGCGGCCGCGGCAGCGGACAGCACCACCCGCAGCCGATTGATATTCGGGCGCAGGCGGCGGTGATGGTCGGCATGCCGGCTGGCGGCGGCGGAAAGGCAGGGTCGGGGTTGGAGGGCGGCGTCGTGGGACAGAGTACGGCAGTGCCGGCGGCGGCGGCTGATCACATGCGGACGGCCTGGGGCTCAGAGCGGAGAAGCATCGCGGGGGAGAGCGTCGATGGCGGCGGCGCCGCCGCGCCGCTGGCGTCGCCGCGGCGGGCGCCGCGGCTCTCCCTCGGCGGCGGCGCCGTCACACTGCCTGGAATACACCCGGGTATGCCCCAGCTCGGCGGCGACGTCGCGTTTGAAGCCGCGGAGGCCTCCGCCGCGGCCTGGCGGCACTCCCACGCCACGGCCGCGGCCGCAACGGCGGCGGCGTTCGGCGGCGCCGCCGGCGGGCCGCTAGGCTATGCCCCACGGGTCAGTCCGACGGGCGTCTCGGCTTCGGCGGCGGCGGCCATGGCGACGCAGCCCTGGGCTTCCCCGCGCCGGTCGCGACACCCGCCGGGGGCCCACACCATCGCCGGTGCCCTGCCCGACCTCCGTAACGGGTTGTTCCAGCAGCCCACCGGGCCCCGGGAACCGACTTGGCTGCTGCCGCCCATCAACCGCGCAGCCACGGGGCCGGCGGTTCTGGGCGGCGGCGGCGGCGGGGCGCTGTCCGGAGGGCCGCATGGACTGGCGGCGGCGGCGGCGGCAGCGGGGGGCGGCGGCGGTGGTTGCGGTCCTGGGGGCATGGCGCGGACGTGCAGCGACCCCAGTCTTCAGAGACCGGTGGCGGGAGTGGGGGGCGGGCCGGGGCCGTCGAACCTGCAGGGGGGCAGCAACGGCGGCGGCGGCGGCGGCGGCGCTGGGGTGTCGGGGCAGCAGCCGGGCGGCGGCGGCGGCGGCGGCGGCGGACCCGGCGCGATGACGGCGGCCGCGGCGGCGGCGGCGGTGGGCCGGGCGAGGCGCGCGAGTGTGGTGGGCGGCTCGGTGGACAGCGCGATGCTGCAGCAGTACGGCGGCAGCTTGGCGAGCATGGACGTCGGGGCGCCGCTTGTCGTACAGCACGTGAGTGATGTGCTGGGTTCCGCCGGAGCGGGTGTGGCGGGACGGGGGACCCAGCGAACACTGTGCGCAGCCCCTGGTGTTTGGGTGTTTGGGCTTTAGGTCGTGGCCGGCCACAGGGCACAGATGAGGGTGGCGATGTCGCTGAGGCTGTGGATGTTGGTGGGTGTGGGTGTGGTTTCGGGGCGATGGTACGTCCCCTTTCCTTCCCTTGGGGGCTGTGCTCGCTCTGCTGAGACGAAGCAAGGATGGGTTCGGGGCGTGGCAGAAGGGTGTGGGGCTCCGTGTGCGGACGTGCGGACGTGTTTCGGCACACACGGGCGGGTCTCTTACCTAAGCACACGGGCAATTCGCGCCGAACCCCACAACCCCGCGGCCCCACCCGGAGGCGCCACCTGGTCGTGGGCCAGCTCGGCTCCTTCGCACCCATCCTCCGATCCAGACCGCGGCCATCCAGCACCCTCTTTCCCATTCGGGGCAGTGGAACAGCGAAAGGTCACCGACGACGCTCCTTCCCCACGGACGCATCCGTGTGACCGGGCCGCCGGCCCTCACGCTTTCCTCCCTGCCCCGCCCCTACCCTGCCCCTACCCGGGCCCTACCCTGCCTGACGGTGATCTCTTCGTGATCGTAGTTGCCCTCCTTCCCTCCTATCTCGCTCTGGCAGCAGCGCAGTTTGAATATGTCTTCCAATTTTCTATATCCCTCCCTCGCTCCCTCCCTGCCCCCCTCCCGTGGGCCGCCAGGGTGGTTTCATGATCAGCAGCCTGAACGCGGGCGGCGGCGGCAGCGGCGGCAGCGGCGGCGGCGGCGGCGGCAGTGCGGTGCCGCAGGTGGCGCAGCGGGTGCGGCTCAGCAGCCTGGGGGCCAGCGAGAGCGGCCAGCAACCGCAGCCCCTGCCGTCGGCGCTGGCGGGCGGGGGCGGCGGAGCGGGGGGCGGCACCGCAGCGGCCCGGCAGGCGGTGGCGGCGGCGGCACAGCTGGCGGCCCACAGCCGGTTCAGCTAGCTGGCTGGCCTTGCTGGCCCAGCGGCCCTGAGCATCTTAGCTGTGCTGGCTGGCTTTAGTTGGTGTAGCTGGTGACGTGACGCTTTCATGAGGGGTCCGGGGCGCGAGTTGCAGGGGAGGCGCGAACTCAGCGCGCGGGAAGTTGGGTGAGGCGCGGTACGGGATGCGGTACGGGATGCGGTACGGAGTGGTACGGATGGATGGATGCATAGGGTATGGAGGCAGAGTGCATTGGGTGTTTGGAGTGGGCTGTTGCTGTGATGCTCTTGTCTGGGGGGGAGTGCGGCTGGCCGCTAGGCTGGGGAGGACATTGCCGGCTCTGAAAAGAAAGAGCTGTGGAGGGAGTGTTCGGGTGCAAGGGCAGAGATGAGTGCCCGGCGCGTGCTACACGGGGAGTCCGGCGGAGTGATACACGGACCGGGCTGTGCTGTGGGGTGCTCGAATTCGGTGTTTTCCGGTTAGTGTCGTTTGGCTGCTGCCGCCGGGGTGGGGTGGGTGGGCGTTCGTATGAGTCAGTTGGGTCTCGGGCGGGCAACCCGGGGGCGACAGGGAGGGCAACCCGGGGTACATATATTTCAAGTGATGGTCGTAAGGATCCAAGGACATGGTGTGTGGGCCAAGCTGGCGCATAGTACTAGCTGGCGTATTTTGGAATTTCTCAATCGACGGGGCCAGACAACCGTCATTCAGCGGTCACCGTGCTCCAACTGAGTCATTGCTGATTTGACCGTTTGGACTCGGGACGCGATCTCGGGGGGTGTGGAGTGGAGCGCTGTGACGAGGGGACGCTTGAAGGGGCCGGTTTCAGGGCGGACGGGTTGTGTGGGGGTACTTGGAGGGTTTGTTTGTTTGTTTGTTTGTATTGTGTTTAGCGAGCAACCCGCCCGAACCACCCACGCCCGCGCGTACTGTGTGGTTTCGGATGGCAGGCAGGGCAAAGATACGTGATGTACGACGGGCATGGCAGCGCCCGACAGATACCCGACAGATGCCCGGAAGCGTTGATGAAAAGAAATGGCCAGTGGTGGTGAGGAGCAGTGACCGGCCCGAAAGGAGTAAGGGCAGGGCTGCAGCGGAGGAGCCGCTGTCGTGGCGCACTCGTCGTGGCGCGGCTTTGGGGCGGTGGTGTGCTGCTGCGCGATGTCGCTGATGGGTGCCAGCGGGCGCGGACCCGCTGTTCCTTGCTTGGCCACACGGACTCACGCCACCGGGATGCTGTGCGTGCTGTGCTGCCCGTGCGGCGGTTTGTTGTACATAACAAACCTGGGCCGCGAGAAGCGAAGTCCAGGTGTGTCCGGTGTGTTCAGAAATGCTGTGTCCTGTGTGTGGATGTGTGTGTGCGTGTGTGTATGTGTATGTGCGTGTGTGTATGTGTGTTGATACGGGGAGCGGCGGGGACTCCATGCGGGATAGGAGCGGGCGTAACGCGACGGCCGGCGAGGGAGGTTACCCAAGGGAGCTGCTCAGTGGGTTCGCAAGTCAGAGAAACCTAACTGCTCTCCAGCTGAGGCGTGGGCGGCGCTATTTTGCCTTTTGTTTGTTTCCGGGTGTCGTCCATTGAGGCCGTCAAGTGATTTGCGCCGCCGGGGGGGTGTCCTAGTCACCAACGCGATCAAAGGAAAGAAAAGCCGCGCACCCGCACACGCACTCACCGACCCAGATCCGCAGCGATGCGTCGTGCTGCCACCTCGATCCATCGGGGGGATAGATCAAGTTGATCGGGGGTTCTCAATGTGCTCTCTGTTGCTCTTAATTGTTCTTTTTGGACCAACCGCCTGTAGTACTGCACATGCAGTACGGCGGTTGAATTTATGGACTGACGATAACCCATGGGCCAATCGGTCACCCTTGGGGTCTGTCTCGGGGTTTGAGGCGCTGCCCGTCGCTGGATGCCCGCCATGTACGGTGTGTGCCTGCCGTACATGGTCGTACAGGTGGGTTGCACGACGACGGCATCTCCCAACACAAGCGTGGTTCTGATTCGCCGAGCGTGCTGTGCTGTGCGCTATGCCCGCTTGGTTGGTTGTTGATGTCCAGTTCAACACACGTTCACGTCCACGATGGCTGTTGCGGCCGCTGTTCCTGTTGCTGTGCTTGGTGCTGCTACAGCTGCTGCTATAGTTGCTGCTGTTGCTTGGCTGCCAGTGCGAATGTGGCGGTGGGGGTCGCCCGCTCTTGTGACAACGCGGCGAAGGGGGATACCGCGGCGAAGGGAAGGTGCGCATTGTCATTGTTGACTTGCCCGCCATTGCGGTGCAGTGGGGCTATTGCCGTGTGTATGTCTTGACTGCTGTGCGGGCCGTACGTGCCTGCCGCAGCGGTGGCCCTGGTAGGCGCCCTGGGAGCTCGCGGCAAATCGCTCTCCTGTTTACATGTGATGTTGCATTGATGCCGCTGTCGGCTTCCAGAACGATTGAATACGCGTCATATGCACAGCTGTACATAAACCGTCCGGTGCGCCTCGGTGTCGCGGATTCCTTTTTGCAGTGGTCCCTTGCGCTTTGCCTCCTCCAAAGCATACATGGACAGTCATCAACATCCTCGACCTCGTCATAAATTATACGCAGGCGATTCCGCAGGCCATGATTCGCCCACGGCCGCCGCGCCGCAGCTCCTGCCGCCGCCGCCGGACGACGTCACGGCGGCGCTGACCGGCGGCCTGCTACCCACCCTGGACCGCGTGCTGCGTCGCGCCTGCCGGGACCCGTCTGGACGGAGCGCCGCTTGCTAGGAGCGCTCCTGAAGGACCACAAGTACGCGCTGCCGTACCTGCTAGCGTACGACATTGACCGGCAGGTGGCGTCCTTCGCGGCCACACTGCACAAGATGCGACGCCGCGGGGAAGGCCGCTTGGCGGCTGCGGGGGTGGCAGTGACTGATGACGATCTGAGCCTCGACGTCATCACACTGAGCGACGGCGCCGGATTCCTGCTGCAGTTGCAACCGAACGGCTGAACACACCTCACCTCCGCTGTGGTGAGGACCTGTCGCCAAGGGCTGCTGCGGCGGCACCAGACGGGACGGCGACGGAGGCGGCGGCGCCGCCGCCGCCTCTGCACCCACTGCAGCGGCTGGCGGCGGTTCTGTCGCCTGCTGCGGAGTCATTCCTGCCGCGGGGTGCAGAGCAGCTGATTTGGGCTTTCGAGGCGTTGTGCCAAGATGAGATGACAGCACACAGGGGCCAGCTGGGAGACCAGTGACGGGCTGTAGTGTTTTGGAGGGAGCTGGAGGTGCAGCTGAAGTGGGCCGCACTGCTGGCGGCGGCACTTGGCAGAGGTTGCCGTGACGGTTGCGGTGGCGGCGGCGGTGGCGGCAGCAGCGGGTCTGCCGGCCTCGATGCCCCTTCTTCTGGGGCGACGGGGCCCACCTGCGCCAAAGGGAGGTGGCTGTGTGAGCTGCTGCACCGGAGCCAGGTGCTGTCGGTGCTGGGCATCGGACTTAGGGCCCTGAAGACCGACGGCGAGCGCTGGCGCCAACTCAGGGAGGGAGAGTCAAGACCGGTGGACATGTGGTGGCCCTTAGCTTGGGCGCTCATCATGGTGGCGGCTGCGGTGCCGGACGAAGTGCGAGACATGGCGGCGACGGCGACGGCGGCGGCGACGGTACACGAAGTGGACGCGGCGGCGGCGGCCTGCCGCGGGAACGCCAGCTGCCGCCGTAGGGCCCCAAGGCATGTGATAGGAGATGGAGGTGGTGCGGAGTCGCCGGCGGCGACGGCGCCTGCACAGCAGCCCGTGTCGTACTGGGCCCCGGAGCTTGTCCACAGCCTGGCGGCGGACCTGCGGGCAGAGGACGAGGGGCTTGCGTGGGTGATGGAGACGCTGGCGTCGCATCTGAGCCTATTGGGCGGCGCAGTTTTGACTGCGCTCGACCCGCGGGTCAGTGGCGGTGACCCGGGGGACATTGCAGGGCGGATGGCCCTTCGCAGCCTGGCCGCCCCGGCGGATCTGTCCTCAGCCCTGCGCACGTGTTCCAACCCCGCCTGCACCAACCTGGAGGGTGACACGGAGGCGGAACTGCTGCTGCAGGCCGCGGCCGCTGCCGGCGCACTGGCGGGCGGGTCACAAGGCGGAGTGCGTCGGTGTCATCCGCGGCGGCGGAGGCGGGGGGCCGCGGGCACGACAGCGGCGGCGGAGACGGCGGAGGCGACGGGGGCGGGGCCTTGTGCATGAGCACAAATGGGTAGCAGCACCACCACAGCCAACCTGCGGTCATCCTGTCCTGAAGCTGTGGCTGTAGCTGCGTTGCGAAGGGGAAGCTCCGGGCGCCCCCTCACACGTACGGCAGGACGAGGCTGCTGCTGTCATGCGGCGAGGTTTTCGTACGGTGCCACGTTGAGAACCTGCAGTACAGCAGGATACCTGGGTTCTGCGGAGGATGTGTGTTCGTCGGTGGTAACGGCAGCGAAGTACGAAGGCCGTCGTGGCCGTGGAAAGTCTCGTATACCGTAACCACTCACGGGATACGTGTCAGGCCGTATGACTGCTCCTGACGTATTATGTGCCTATCTGGGACGGCATGCGCGCGAAAAGAACAGACTCCTCGGTGCATGCGCGCACGTTGGCTGTTCCATTCAAACAAGTCTGCATCAATATAAAGATCAGGAATAACGCGCCATCGTGAAGGCAGCAGAAACGCTGTTGTAGGTTCGCGACACCGAAGGCAAGGCCAGTAAGGCAGCGGCCACAGATCAGGGCTCAGGGCGCGCCCTGAGAAAATACGTCTTTTTGGGGGTCAGGGCGCAGGGCGCCCCGAAACCGGGATGCAGGCGGACGCGTCTGGTCTGTAACTACAGACTGTCCTAGTAGCGGTTTTTGTTTATTTTGATTTTCTGGTGCATGACCCTGCGACCTGCAGGCGTCCGGTCGGCCCGCCCCAAATCAGGGCTCAGGGCGCGCCTCGGCCAGGGCGCGCCCTGACCCCCGCAACCGGGACGCAGGGGGGCACGTCTTGTCCTATATTACAGGCTGTTCTGGTAGCGGTATTTGCGTCTTTTGAATATCTGGTGGCTGACCCTGGGACCTGCAGGCGTCCGGGTCGGCCCGCCCCAAATCAGGGCTCAGGGCGCGCCTCGGCCAAGGCGCGCCCTGACCCCCAGGAAGGGGGTGCAGGGACAGGCCTTCCTTGCTCTTAATAATTGCGACTTAACTCTTGGGATGTATTCGGGCAACGCTGACTTTCGCGTCTTTGTTAATCCGTGCAACTGCCTCGTCATCGACCTGCACCTTTATGGATAGCCTCCTTAATTGCAGATTATGTTGCAAATGTGAAATGTATGTTTCATCGTAGATGTTGATGAATATGTTAAATTCAAGCAAGCGAGCTGGTATGGACGAGCCAGGAGGCTCATTGACCGTAACCAAGCAGCACACAGAATACCAATCATGATAAGGAGACACAACGGAAACGATTGAAGAAGGATAGGGGTGAGATAAACGCCACTGGATATTACGAATTCGTTGGATCCTGCCGGACATCGTAACAGCTCGTATCTTCATAGCACTGGCGAACACGAGCTCGCTGGAAATTGTAACATAACCGTCATCACTATTACTGGCGGCTCATGATCAGTCATGCGGTCTGTCACCCACTGTACATACAGCACAAATGCGGAGCTGCGGGGCCCAGAGCATGTTGAAAAGCGCGGATCTACCGTTGGCAATCAGACACGATCCGCGAGGCCCAAATTGTTACATGCCAATGACGGTTTTTCTGTCCGCCTGGCCCCGTTGGGTGGTAGCACGCCCTAGAGGCACTCTCGCGTAGTGCTCCTTGCGGCACGGCTCTCACTCCACCTCCCATACGCGAAGGACAGGACGCCCCCTCCGAAGTCAAGAAACAGGCTTAATGTTTTACAGTCAGTTAGCAGAGACAGTCTCCATACGCGACGGCAACAAAGCCCCACGGCAAACTCTCCTTGGCATAGCCCGACGACATTCTCAATCCACCCATGTATGAAGTAATGTGCATGAGTGCCCAAAGACAGTCCGGGATGTTGCAACCCTAATGGCCCGCAAGCAAAAGCACGCCCGCACCCAAAGCAGGCCGTACTGGCAGTTATTGTACTACATTCCCGCATGCGCAAATTGCAAGCCGAAACCTTACGACATGGGAGACAGGGCCGCCGCCTGGGGCCAGTACCCTACCAGCCTGGTTCTCCAAACCCTCTGGACAGCTCTTCGGGCCACCTGGCTCTGGGCCGTTTGGTGCCACAAGCAAGCCGCCGACGCCGAGCCCTGCCCTTCCAAAGCTGTCGTCACCCAGGTTGTCAGCGAGCTCCAGCGGCTCATGTCTCAGGCCCCCACACGCGATCTCAGGCCCCCACGCGCGGTCTCAGGCCCCCACACGCGGTCTCAGGCCCCCTTTACGCTGTGCCAGGCCCCCACACGCGGTCTCAGGCCTCCACACGCCGTGCCAGGCCCCCTTTACGCTGTGCCAGGCCCCCACACGCGGTCTCAGGCCCCCACACGCGGTCTCAGGCCCCCACACGCGGTGCCAGGCCTCCACACGCGGTTTCAGGCCCCCACACGCTGTCTCAGGCCCCCTTTACGCTGTGCCAGGCCCCCACACGCTGTCTCAGGCCCCCACACGCGGTGCCAGGCCTCCACACGCGGTGCCAGGCCCCCACACGCGGTCTCAGGCCCCCACACGCGGTCTCAGGCCTCCACACGCGGTGCCAGGCCCCCACACGCTGTCTCAGGCCCCCACACGCGGTGCCAGGCCTCCACACGCGGTTTCAGGTCCCCACACGCTGTCTCAGGCCCCCTTTACGCTGTGCCAGGCCCCCACACGCTGTCTCAGGCCCCCACACGCGGTGCCAGGCCCCCACACGCGGTGCCAGGCCTCCACACGCGGTGCCAGGCCCCCACACGCGGTCTCAGGCCCCCACACGCGGTGCCAGGCCCCCACACGCGGTGCCTGGCCTCCACACGCGGTGCCAGGTCCCCACACGCTGTCTCAGGCCCCCTTTACGCTGTGCCAGGCCCCCACACGCTGTCTCAGGCCCCCACACGCGGTGCCAGGCCTCCACACGCGGTGCCAGGCCCCCACACGCGGTCTCAGGCCCCCACACGCGGTGCCAGGCCCCCACACGCGGTGCCTGGCCTCCACACGCGGTGCCAGGCCCCCACACGCGGTCTCAGGCCCCTTTTATGCTGTGCCAGGCCTCCACACGCGGTCTCAGGCCCCCACACGCGGTCTTAGGCCCCCACACGCAGTCTCAGGCCTCTACACGCGGTCTCAGGCCCCCACACGCGGTGCCAGGCCCCCACACGCGGTCTCAGGCCCCCACACGCGGTCTCAGGCCCCCACACGTACGGCCTGAGACCGCGTGTGGAGGCCCTGGTGACTTGCTCCTGCTCGATGTTTTCCTTCCCGCGTTACGTGGACTTCCCTCGTCCGGACAGCTGCCTTGCCCCCTCGCCCCCCGCCGCGCAATTACGGTTATGCACCAACTGGCCGCTTTGCTTAGTCTCTCGCCACACAGCTGCTGTGCTCCACCGGCTCCACCAGCGGAGCTATAGAAGGCACTTCAGCAAGTGCCTCGTTGGCCACGCTTCTCCTGTAATGGGAAGACAGATGGTCAGACACACACAATGTTATGTTGCAGAATGCGGTTGTTCACAACGGCAAATGACGATTGCAGGCCACGCTGGCGAGTCCTCGAGTCAACCAAGCTCAAATCTTACTCAAGGCAAGCTTGCAAACTCTGTTCTCACCAGCATGCGTAATCTCGGCCCAATATGAAAGCCATGTTATCGGTCTGTCGCATTCTGTCGCTTGCGAAGCCAGCCCCAAGAGCTGCAAAAACGCGAAGAGACAAGGCAACCGGACAGTCTCTACTTAATAATTGTTTTACAGTTCATGAGAGCGTCCATGGGATGAGCGTATGGTACGTATAAGGCAGGGTCAACTTGGTCCAGCGGTCAAGGATAGCAATGTGCATGATGGCACAAGAACGTGAAAGCAGTAATGTGTGGTATGTAAGTATAATGATAATAGACAAGAGTCAAGGACGCTTGGAAATCAGAAGCATGCGGCAAACGTGCTTCCGTACTGAATAACAATGAGCCCTCTCGCCGTCATGCGACGGCTGACACCCTTGATGGGAGTCTCCTGGTGCGACGGCGCGTCCAGATTCGTTTGGGCGCCCATCTGGACGGTGCCGCAAGGCTGTTCCGGATGGGTTTAACCCTAGGGCCGTTTCCAGGATCGTGATTCGGGCCATGCGCGACTCCCTGTTCACCGAATCTCACGCTGCCCTTTCCCCTGACGGCTGACACCCTTGATGGGAGTCTCCTGGTGCGACGGCGCGTCCAGATTCGTTTGGGCGCCCATCTAGACGGTGCTGCAAGGCTGTTCCGGATGGGTTTAACCCTAGTACCGTTTCCAGGATCGTGATTCGGGCCATGCGCGACTCCCTGTTCACCGAATCTCGCACTGCCCTTTCCCCTGACGACTGACACCCTTGATGGGAGTCTCCTGGTGCGACGGCGCGTCCAGATTCGTTTGGGCGCCCATCTAGACGGTGCTGCAAGGCTGTTCCGGATGGGTTTAACCCTAGTACCGTTTCCAGGATCGTGATTCGGGCCATGCGCGACTCCCTGTTCACCGAATCTTACGCTGCCCTTTCCCCTGACGGCTGACACCCTTGATGGGAGTCTCCTGGTGCGATGGCGCGTCCAGATTCGTTTGGGCGCCCATCTAGACGGTGCCGCAAGGCTGTTCCGGATGGGTTTAACCCTAGTACCGTTTCCAGGATCGTGATTCGGGCCATGCGCGACTCCCTGTTCACCGAATCTCACGCTGCCCTTTCCCCTGACGGCTGGCACCCTTGATGGGAGTCTCCTGGTGCGATGGCGCGTCCAGATTCGTTTGGGCGCCCATCTAGACGGTGCCGCAAGGCTGTTCCGGATGGGTTTAACCCTAGTACCGTTTCCAGGATCGTGATTCGGGCCATGCGCGACTCCCTGTTCACCGAATCTCACGCTGCCCTTTCCCCTGACGGCTGACACCCTTGATGGGAGTCTCCTGGTGCGACGGCGCGTCCAGATTCGTTTGGGCGCCCATCTAGACGGTGCTGCAAGGCTGTTCCGGATGGGTTTAACCCTAGTACCGTTTCCAGGATCGTGATTCGGGCCATGCGCGACTCCCTGTTCACCGAATCTCACGCTGCCCTTTCCCCTGACGGCTGGCACCCTTGATGGGAGTCTCCTGGTGCGATGGCGCGTCCAGATTCGTTTGAGCGCCCATCTGGACGGTGCCGCAAGGCTGTTCCGGATGGGTTTAACCCTAGTACCGTTTCCAGGATCGTGATTCGGGCCATGCGCGACTCCCTGTTCACCGAATCTCACGCTGCCCTTTCCCCTGACGACTGGCACCCTTGATGGGAGTCTCCTGGTGCGATGGCGCGTCCAGATTCGTTTGGGCGCCCATCTAGACGGTGCCGCAAGGCTGTTCCGGATGGGTTTAACCCTAGTACCGTTTCCAGGATCGTGATTCGGGCCATGCGCGACTCCCTGTTCACCGAATCTCGCACTGCCCTTTCCCCTGACGACTGACACCCTTGATGGGAGTCTCCTGGTGCGACGGCGCGTCCAGATTCATTTGGGCGCCCATCTAGACGGTGCTGCAAGGCTGTTCCGGATGGGTTTAACCCTAGTACCGTTTCCAGGATCGTGATTCGGGCCATGCGCGACTCCCTGTTCACCGAATCTCACGCTGCCCTTTCCCCTGACGGCTGGCACCCTTGATGGGAGTCTCCTGGTGCGATGGCGCGTCCAGATTCGTTTGAGCGCCCATCTGGACGGTGCCGCAAGGCTGTTCCGGATGGGTTTAACCCTAGTACCGTTTCCAGGATCGTGATTCGGGCCATGCGCGACTCCCTGTTCACCGAATCTCACGCTGCCCTTTCCCCTGACGACTGGCACCCTTGATGGGAGTCTCCTGGTGCGATGGCGCGTCCAGATTCGTTTGGGCGCCCATCTAGACGGTGCCGCAAGGCTGTTCCGGATGGGTTTAACCCTAGTACCGTTTCCAGGATCGTGATTCGGGCCATGCGCGACTCCCTGTTCACCGAATCTCACGCTGCCCTTTCCCCTGACGACTGGCACCCTTGATGGGAGTCTCCTGGTGCGATGGCGCGTCCAGATTCGTTTGGGCGCCCATCTAGACGGTGCCGCAAGGCTGTTCCGGATGGGTTTAACCCTAGTACCGTTTCCAGGATCGTGATTCGGGCCATGCGCGACTCCCTGTTCACCGAATCTCACTCTGCCCTTTCCCCTGACGGCTGACACCCTTGATGGGAGTCTCCTGGTGCGACGGCGCGTCCAGATTCGTTTGGGCGCCCATCTAGACGGTGCCGCAAGGCTGTTCCGGATGGGTTTAACCCTAGTACCGTTTCCAGGATCGTGATTCGGGCCATGCGCGACTCCCTGTTCACCGAATCTCACGCTGCCCTTTCCCCTGACGGCTGGCACCCTTGATGGGAGTCTCCTGGTGCGATGGCGCGTCCAGATTCGTTTGAGCGCCCATCTGGACGGTGCCGCAAGGCTGTTCCGGATGGGTTTAACCCTAGTACCGTTTCCAGGATCGTGATTCGGGCCATGCGCGACTCCCTGTTCACCGAATCTCACGCTGCCCTTTCCCCTGACGACTGGCACCCTTGATGGGAGTCTCCTGGTGCGATGGCGCGTCCAGATTCGTTTGGGCGCCCATCTAGACGGTGCCGCAAGGCTGTTCCGGATGGGTTTAACCCTAGTACCGTTTCCAGGATCGTGATTCGGGCCATGCGCGACTCCCTGTTCACCGAATCTCGCACTGCCCTTTCCCCTGACGACTGACACCCTTGATGGGAGTCTCCTGGTGCGACGGCGCGTCCAGATTCGTTTGGGCGCCCATCTAGACGGTGCTGCAAGGCTGTTCCGGATGGGTTTAACCCTAGTACCGTTTCCAGGATCGTGATTCGGGCCATGCGCGACTCCCTGTTCACCGAATCTCACTCTGCCCTTTCCCCTGACGGCTGACACCCTTGATGGGAGTCTCCTGGTGCGACGGCGCGTCCAGATTCGTTTGGGCGCCCATCTAGACGGTGCCGCAAGGCTGTTCCGGATGGGTTTAACCCTAGTACCGTTTCCAGGATCGTGATTCGGGCCATGCGCGACTCCCTGTTCACCGAATCTCACGCTGCCCTTTCCCCTGACGGCTGGCACCCTTGATGGGAGTCTCCTGGTGCGATGGCGCGTCCAGATTCGTTTGGGCGCCCATCTAGACGGTGCCGCAAGGCTGTTCCGGATGGGTTTAACCCTAGTACCGTTTCCAGGATCGTGATTCGGGCCATGCGCGACTCCCTGTTCACCGAATCTCATGCTGCCCTTTCCCCTGACGGCTGGCACCCTTGATGGGAGTCTCCTGGTGTACCTGGTGCGATGGCGCGTCCAGATTCGTTTGGGCGCCCATCTAGACGGTGCCGCAAGGCTGTTCCGGATGGGTTTAACCCTAGTACCGTTTCCAGGATCGTGATTCGGGCCATGCGCGACTCCCTGTTCACCGAATCTCACGCTGCCCTTTCCCCTGACGGCTGACACCCTTGATGGGAGTCTCCTGGTGCGACGGCGCGTCCAGATTCGTTTGGGCGCCCATCTAGACGGTGCTGCAAGGCTGTTCCGGATGGGTTTAACCCTAGTACCGTTTCCAGGATCGTGATTCGGGCCATGCGCGACTCCCTGTTCACCGAATCTCACGCTGCCCTTTCCCCTGACGGCTGGCACCCTTGATGGGAGTCTCCTGGTGCGATGGCGCGTCCAGATTCGTTTGGGCGCCCATCTAGACGGTGCCGCAAGGCTGTTCCGGATGGGTTTAACCCTAGTACCGTTTCCAGGATCGTGATTCGGGCCATGCGCGACTCCCTGTTCACCGAATCTCGCACTGCCCTTTCCCCTGACGACTGACACCCTTGATGGGAGTCTCCTGGTGCGATGGCGCGTCCAGATTCGTTTGGGCGCCCATCTAGACGGTGCCGCAAGGCTGTTCCGGATGGGTTTAACCCTAGTACCGTTTCCAGGATCGTGATTCGGGCCATGCGCGACTCCCTGTTCACCGAATCTCGCACTGCCCTTTCCCCTGACGACTGACACCCTTGATGGGAGTCTCCTGGTGCGACGGCGCGTCCAGATTCGTTTGGGCGCCCATCTAGACGGTGCTGCAAGGCTGTTCCGGATGGGTTTAACCCTAGTACCGTTTCCAGGATCGTGATTCGGGCCATGCGCGACTCCCTGTTCACCGAATCTCACGCTGCCCTTTCCCCTGACGACTGACACCCTTGATGGGAGTCTCCTGGTGCGATGGCGCGTCCAGATTCGTTTGGCGCCCATCTGGACGGTGCCGCAAGGCTGTTCCGGATGGGTTTAACCCTAGTACCGTTTCCAGGATCGTGATTCGGGCCATGCGCGACTCCCTGTTCACCGAATCTCACGCTGCCCTTTCCCCTGACGGCTGGCACCCTTGATGGGAGTCTCCTGGTGCGATGGCGCGTCCAGATTCGTTTGGGCGCCCATCTAGATGGTGCCGCAAGGCTGTTCCGGATGGGTTTAACCCTAGTACCGTTTCCAGGATCGTGATTCGGGCCATGCGCGACTCCCTGTTCACCGAATCTCACGCTGCCCTTTCCCCTGACGGCTGACACCCTTGATGGGAGTCTCCTGGTGCGACGGCGCGTCCAGATTCGTTTGGGCGCCCATCTAGACGGTGCTGCAAGGCTGTTCCGGATGGGTTTAACCCTAGTACCGTTTCCAGGATCGTGATTCGGGCCATGCGCGACTCCCTGTTCACCGAATCTCACGCTGCCCTTTCCCCTGACGGCTGACACCCTTGATGGGAGTCTCCTGGTGCGATGGCGCGTCCAGATTCGTTTGGGCGCCCATCTAGACGGTGCCGCAAGGCTGTTCCGGATGGGTTTAACCCTAGTACCGTTTCCAGGATCGTGATTCGGGCCATGCGCGACTCCCTGTTCACCGAATCTCACGCTGCCCTTTCCCCTGACGGCTGACACCCTTGATGGGAGTCTCCTGGTGCGATGGCGCGTCCAGATTCGTTTGGGCGCCCATCTAGACGGTGCCGCAAGGCTGTTCCGGATGGGTTTAACCCTAGTACCGTTTCCAGGATCGTGATTCGGGCCATGCGCGACTCCCTGTTCACCGAATCTCACGCTGCCCTTTCCCCTGACGACTGACACCCTTGATGGAGTCTCCTGGTGCGACGGCGCGTCCAGATTCGTTTGGGCGCCCATCTAGACGGTGCTGCAAGGCTGTTCCGGATGGGTTTAACCCTAGTACCGTTTCCAGGATCGTGATTCGGGCCATGCGCGACTCCCTGTTCACCGAATCTCACGCTGCCCTTTCCCCTGACGGCTGGCACCCTTGATGGGAGTCTCCTGGTGCGATGGCGCGTCCAGATTCGTTTGGGCGCCCATCTAGACGGTGCCGCAAGGCTGTTCCGGATGGGTTTAACCCTAGTACCGTTTCCAGGATCGTGATTCGGGCCATGCGCGACTCCCTGTTCACCGAATCTCGCACTGCCCTTTCCCCTGACGACTGACACCCTTGATGGGAGTCTCCTGGTGCGACGGCGCGTCCAGATTCGTTTGGGCGCCCATCTAGACGGTGCTGCAAGGCTGTTCCGGATGGGTTTAACCCTAGTACCGTTTCCAGGATCGTGATTCGGGCCATGCGCGACTCCCTGTTCACCGAATCTCACGCTGCCTTTCCCCTGACGACTGACACCCTTGATGGGAGTCTCCTGGTGCGACGGCGCGTCCAGATTCGTTTGGGCGCCATCTAGACGGTGCCGCAAGGCTGTTCCGGATGGGTTTAACCCTAGTACCGTTTCCAGGATCGTGATTCGGGCCATGCGCGACTCCCTGTTCACCGAATCTTACGCTGCCCTTTCCCCTGACGGCTGACACCCTTGATGGGAGTCTCCTGGTGCGATGGCGCGTCCAGATTCGTTTGGGCGCCCATCTAGACGGTGCCGCAAGGCTGTTCCGGATGGGTTTAACCCTAGTACCGTTTCCAGGATCGTGATTCGGGCCATGCGCGACTCCCTGTTCACCGAATCTCGCACTGCCCTTTCCCCTGACGACTGACACCCTTGATGGGAGTCTCCTGGTGCGACGGCGCGTCCAGATTCGTTTGGGCGCCCATCTAGACGGTGCCGCAAGGCTGTTCCGGATGGGTTTAACCCTAGTACCGTTTCCAGGATCGTGATTCGGGCCATGCGCGACTCCCTGTTCACCGAATCTCGCACTGCCCTTTCCCCTGACGACTGACACCCTTGATGGGAGTCTCCTGGTGCGACGGCGCGTCCAGATTCGTTTGGGCGCCCATCTAGACGGTGCTGCAAGGCTGTTCCGGATGGGTTTAACCCTAGTACCGTTTCCAGGATCGTGATTCGGGCCATGCGCGACTCCCTGTTCACCGAATCTCACGCTGCCCTTTCCCCTGACGACTGACACCCTTGATGGGAGTCTCCTGGTGCGATGGCGCGTCCAGATTCGTTTGGGCGCCCATCTAGACGGTGCCGCAAGGCTGTTCCGGATGGGTTTAACCCTAGTACCGTTTCCAGGATCGTGATTCGGGCCATGCGCGACTCCCTGTTCACCGAATCTCACGCTGCCCTTTCCCTGACGGCTGGCACCCTTGATGGGAGTCTCCTGGTGCGATGGCGCGTCCAGATTCGTTTGGGCGCCCATCTAGACGGTGCGCAAGGCTGTTCCGGATGGGTTTAACCCTAGTACCGTTTCCAGGATCGTGATTCGGGCCATGCGCGACTCCTGTTCACCGAATCTCACGCTGCCCTTTCCCCTGACGGCTGACACCCTTGATGGGAGTCTCCTGGTGCGATGGCGCGTCCAGATTCGTTTGGGCGCCCATCTAGACGGTGCGCAAGGCTGTTCCGGATGGGTTTAACCCTAGTACCGTTTCCAGGATCGTGATTCGGGCCATGCGCGACTCCCTGTTCACCGAATCTCACGCTGCCCTTTCCCCTGACGGCTGACACCCTTGATGGGAGTCTCCTGGTGCGATGGCGCGTCCAGATTCGTTTGGGCGCCCATCTAGACGGTGCCGCAAGGCTGTTCCGATGGGTTTAACCCTAGTACCGTTTCCAGGATCGTGATTCGGGCCATGCGCGACTCCCTGTTCACCGAATCTCACGCTGCCCTTTCCCTGACGGCTGACACCCTTGATGGGAGTCTCCTGGTGCGACGGCGCGTCAGATTCGTTTGGGCGCCCATCTAGACGGTGCCGCAAGGCTGTTCCGGATGGGTTTAACCCTAGTACCGTTTTCCAGGATCGTGATTCGGGCCATGCGCGACTCCCTGTTCACCGAATCTCACGCTGCCCTTTCCCCTGACGGGCTGGCACCCTTGATGGGAGTCTCCTGGTGCGATGGCGCGTCCAGATTCGTTTGGCGCCCATCTAGACGGTGCGCAAGGCTGTTCCGGATGGGTTTAACCCTAGTACCGTTTCCAGGATCGTGATTCGGCCATGCGCGACTCCCTGTTCACCGAATCTCGCGCTGCCCTTTCCCCTGACGACTGACACCCTTGATGGGAGTCTCCTGGTGCGACGGCGCGTCCAGATTCGTTTGGGCGCCCATCTAGACGGTGCGCAAGGCTGTTCCGGATGGGTTTAACCTAGTACCGTTTCCGGATCGTGATTCGGGCCATGCGCGACTCCCTGTTCACCGAATCTCACGCTGCCCTTTCCCCTGACGGCTGACACCCTTGATGGGAGTCTCCTGGTGCGATGGCGCGTCCAGATTCGTTTGGCGCCCATCTAACGGTGCGCAAAGGCTGTTCCGGATGGGTTTAACCTAGTACCGTTTCCAGGATCGTGATTCGGGCCATGCGCGACTCCCTGTTCACCGAATCTCACGCTGCCTTTCCCTGACGGCTGGCACCCTTGATGGGAGTCTCCTGGTGCGATGGCGCGTCCAGATTCGTTTGGGCGCCATCTAGACGGTGCCGCAAGGCTGTTCCGGATGGGTTTAACCCTAGTACGTTTCCAGGATCGTGATTCGGGCCATGCGCGACTCCCTGTTCACCGAATCTCACGCTGCCCTTTCCCTGACGGCTGACACCCTTGATGGGAGTCTCCTGGTGCGATGGCGCGTCCAGATTCGTTTGGCGCCATCTAGACGGTGCCGCAAGGCTGTTCCGGATGGGTTTAACCCTAGTACCGTTTCCAGGATCGTGATTCGGGCCATGCGCGACTCCCTGTTCACCGAATCTCACGCTGCCCTTTCCCCTGACGGCTGGCACCCTTGATGGGAGTCTCCTGGTGCGATGGCGCGTCCAGATTCGTTTGG
>BDSI01000274.1:0-51508 GCA_003117195.1 Eudorina sp. 2006-703-Eu-15
GGTGGTATTCGACCGGAATTGCAATGGGAGGGCTGTAGCTCGGGTCGGCTGGCGAGGCACAACCCCCAAAAACCCGCCGAATTTCGGCCCAAAATGGACATATGGCATTGATGATGCGACGAATAATGCACCTGCCAAGTTTGGGGGCATTGGTGACGGTGGTATTCCGACCGAAATTGCATGGAGGGCTGTAGCTCGGGGTCGGCTGGCGAGCCACAACCCCCAAAATGCGACCCCGATTTCGGCCCCAAAATGGACATATGGCATTGATTGCGACGAATAATGCACCTGCCAAGTTTGGGCATTTGGTGATGGTGGTATTCCGACCGAATTGCATGGGAGGCTGTAGCTCGGGTCGGGCGAGCCACAACCCCCCAAAATGCGACCCGAATTTCGCCCCAAAATGGACATATGGCATTGATTGCGACGAATAATGCACCTGCCAAGTTTGGGGGCATTTGTGATGGTGGTATTCCGACGGAATTGCATGGGAGGGCTGTAGCTCGGGGTCGGCTGGCGAGCCACAACCCCCAAAATGCGACCCCGAATTTCGGCCCCAAATGGACATATGGCATTGATTTGCGACGAATAATGCACCTGCCAAGTTTGGGGGCATTTGGTGACGGGTGGTATTCCGACCGGAATTGCATGGGAGGGCTGTAGCTCGGGTCGGCTGGCGAGCCACAACCCCAAAATGCGACGACCGAATTTCGGCCCCAAAATGGACATATGGCATTGATATGCGACGAATAATGCACCTGCCAAGTTTGGGGGCATTTGGTGACGGTGGTATTCCGACCGAATTGCATGGGAGGGCTGTAGCTCGGGGTCGGCTGGCGAGCCACAACCCCCCAAAATGCGACCCCCGAATTTCGGCCCCAAAATGGACATATGGCATTGATATGCGACGAATAATGCACCTGCCAAGTTTGGGGCATTTGGTGATGGTGGTATTCCGACCGAATTGCATGGGAGGGCTGTAGCTCGGGTCGGCTGGCGAGCACAACCCCCCAAAATGCGACCCCGAATTTCGGCCCCAAAATGGACATATGGCATTGATTTGCGACGAATAATGCACCTGCCAAGTTTGGGGGCATTTGGTGATGGTGGTATTCCGACCGAATTGCATGGGAGGGCTGTAGCTCGGGGTCGGCTGGCGAGCCACAACCCCAAAATGCGACCCCGAATTTCGGCCCCAAAATGGACATATGGCATTGATTTGCGACGAATAATGCACCTGCCAAGTTTGGGGGCATTTGGTGACGGTGGTATTCCGACCGGAATTGCATGGGAGGGCTGTAGCTCGGGTCGGCTGGCGAGCCACAACCCCCCCAAAATGCGACCCCGAATTTCGGCCCAAAATGGACATATGGCATTGATATGCGACGAATAATGCACCTGCCAAGTTTGGGGGCATTTGGTGATGGTGGTATTCCGACCGAATTGCATGGGAGGGCTGTAGCTCGGGGTCGGCTGGCGAGCCACAACCCCCAAAATGCGACCCCGAATTTCGGCCCCAAAATGGACATATGGCATTGATATGCGACGAATAATGCACCTGCCAAGTTTGGGGGCATTTGGTGATGGTGGTATTCCGACCGAATTGCATGGGAGGGCTGTAGCTCGGGGTCGGCTGGCGAGCCACAACCCCCCCAAAATGACCCCGAATTTCGGCCCAAAATGGACATATGGCATTGATATGCGACGAATAATGCACCTGCCAAGTTTGGGGGCATTTGGTGACGGTGGTATTCCGACCGGAATTGCATGGGAGGGCTGTAGCTCGGGGTCGGCTGGCGAGCCACAACCCCAAAATGCGACCCCGAATTTCGGCCCCAAAATGGACATATGGCATTGATATGCGACGAATAATGCACCTGCCAAGTTTGGGGGCATTTGGTGACGGTGGTATTCCGACCGAATTGCATGGGAGGGCTGTAGCTCGGGTCGGCTGGCGAGCCACAACCCCCCAAAATGCGACCGAATTTCGGCCCCAAAATGGACATATGGCATTGATATGCGACGAATAATGCACCTGCCAAGTTTGGGGCATTTGGTGATGGTGGTATTCCGACCCGAATTGCATGGGAGGGCTGTAGCTCGGGGTCGGCTGGCGAGCCACAACCCCCCAAAATGCGACCCGAATTTCGGCCCCAAAATGGACATATGGCATTGATTTGCGACGAATAATGCACCTGCCAAGTTTGGGGCATTTGGTGACGGTGGTATTCCGACCGGAATTGCATGGGAGGGCTGTAGCTCGGGTCGGCTGGCGAGCCACAACCCCCCAAAATGCGACAATTTCGCCCCAAATGGACATATGGCGACGAATAATGCACTGCCAAGTTTGGGGGCATTTGGTGATGGTGGTATTCCGACCGAATTGCATGGGAGGCTGTAGCTCGGGGTCGGCTGGCGAGCCACAACCCCCAAAATGCGACCCGAATTTCGGCCCCAAAATGGACATATGGCATTGATTTGCGACGAATAATGCACCTGCCAAGTTTGGGGGCATTTGGTGACGGTGGTATTCCGACCGAATTGCATGGGAGGCTGTAGCTCGGGGTCGGCTGGCGAGCCACAACCCCCAAAATGCGACCCCGAATTTCGGCCCCAAAATGGACATATGGCATTGATATGCGACGAATAATGCACCTGCCAAGTTTGGGGGCATTTGGTGATGGTGGTATTCCGACCGGAATTGCATGGGAGGGCTGTAGCTCGGGTCGGCTGGCGAGCCACAACCCCCCAAATGCGACCCCGAATTTCGGCCCCAAAATGGACATATGGCATTGATATGCGACGAATAATGCACCTGCCAAGTTTGGGGCATTTGGTGATGGTGGTATTCCGACCGAAATTGCATGGGAGGGCTGTAGCTCGGGGTCGGCTGGCGAGCCACAACCCCCAAAATGCGACCCGAATTTCGGCCCCAAAATGGACATATGGCATTGATATGCGACGAATAATGCACCTGCCAAGTTTGGGGGCATTTGGTGATGGTGGTATTCCGACCGAATTGCATGGGAGGGCTGTAGCTCGGGGTCGGCTGGCGAGCCACAACCCCCAAAATGCGACCCGAATTTCGGCCCAAAATGGACATATGGCATTGATATGCGACGAATAATGCACCTGCCAAGTTTGGGGGCATTTGGTGATGGTGGTATTCCGACCGAATTGCATGGGAGGGCTGTAGCTCGGGTCGGCTGGCGAGCCACAACCCCCAAAATGCGACCCCGAATTTCGGCCCCAAAATGGACATATGGCATTGATATGCGACGAATAATGCACCTGCCAAGTTTGGGGGCATTTGGTGATGGTGGTATTCCGACCGAATTGCATGGAGGGCTGTAGCTCGGGGTCGGCTGGCGAGCCACAACCCCCCAAAATGCGACCCCGAATTTCGGCCCAAAATGGACATATGGCATTGATATGCGACGAATAATGCACCTGCCAAGTTTGGGGCATTTGGTGATGGTGGTATTCCGACCGAATTGCATGGGAGGGCTGTAGCTCGGGGTCGGCTGGCGAGCCACAACCCCCCAAAATGCGACCCCGAATTTCGGCCCCAAAATGGACATATGGCATTGATATGCGACGAATAATGCACCTGCCAAGTTTGGGGCATTTGGTGACGGTGGTATTCCGACCGGAATTGCATGGGAGGCTCGGGTCGGCTGGCGAGCCACAACCCCCCAAAATGCGACCCCGAATTTCGGCCCAAAATGGACATATGGCATTGATATGCGACGAATAATGCACCTGCCAAGTTTGGGGGCATTTGGTGACGGTGGTATTCCGACCGGAATTGCATGGGAGGGCTGTAGCTCGGGTCGGCTGGCGAGCACAACCCCCCAAAATGCGCCCCGAATTTCGGCCCAAAATGGACATATGGCATTGATATGCGACGAATAATGCACCTGCCAAGTTTGGGGGCATTTGGTGACGGTGGTATTCCGACCGAATTGCATGGGAGGGCTGTAGCTCGGGGTCGGCTGGCGAGCCACAACCCCCCAAAATGCGACCCCGAATTTCGGCCCCAAAATGGACATATGGCATTGATATGCGACGAATAATGCACCTGCCAAGTTTGGGGGCATTTGGTGATGGTGGTATTCGACCGAATTGCATGGGAGGGCTGTAGCTCGGGTCGGCTGGCGAGCCACAACCCCCAAAATGCGACCCCGAATTTCGGCCCAAAATGGACATATGGCATTGATATGCGACGAATAATGCACCTGCCAAGTTTGGGGGCATTTGGTGACGGTGGTATTCCGACCGGAATTGCATGGGAGGGCTGTAGCTCGGGTCGGCTGGCGAGCCACAACCCCCAAAATGCGACCCCGAATTTCGGCCCAAAATGGACATATGGCATTGATATGCGACGAATAATGCACCTGCCAAGTTTGGGGGCATTTGGTGACGGTGGTATTCCGACCGAATTGCATGGGAGGGCTGTAGCTCGGGGTCGGCTGGCGAGCACAACCCCCCAAAATGCGACCCCGAATTTCGGCCCCAAAATGGACATATGGCATTGATATGCGACGAATAATGCACCTGCCAAGTTTGGGGCATTTGGTGACGGTGGTATTCCGACCGAATTGCATGGGAGGGCTGTAGCTCGGGGTCGGCTGGCGAGCCACAACCCCCAAAATGCGACCCCGAATTTCGGCCCCAAAATGGACATATGGCATTGATTTGCGACGAATAATGCACCTGCCAAGTTTGGGGCATTTGGTGATGGTGGTATTCCGACCGGAATTGCATGGGAGGGCTGTAGCTCGGGGTCGGCTGGCGAGCCACAACCCCCCAAAATGCGACCCCGAATTTCGGCCCCAAAATGGACATATGGCATTGATATGCGACGAATAATGCACCTGCCAAGTTTGGGGGCATTTGTGATGGTGGTATTCCGACCGAATTGCATGGGAGGGCTGTAGCTCGGGGTCGGCTGGCGAGCCACAACCCCCCAAAATGCGACCCGAATTTCGGCCCCAAAATGGACATATGGCATTGATATGCGACGAATAATGCACCTGCCAAGTTTGGGGGCATTTGGTGATGGTATTCCGACCGAATTGCATGGGAGGGCTGTAGCTCGGGTCGGCTGGCGAGCCACAACCCCCCAAAATGCGACCCCGAATTTCGGCCCCAAAATGGACATATGGCATTGATATGCGACGAAATAATGCACCTGCCAAGTTTGGGGCATTTGGTGACGGTGGTATTCCGACCCGAATTGCATGGGAGGGCTGTAGCTCGGGGTCGGCTGGCGAGCCACAACCCCCCAAAATGCGACCCCGAATTTCGGCCCAAAATGGACATATGGCATTGATATGCGACGAATAATGCACCTGCCAAGTTTGGGGGCATTTGGTGATGGTGGTATTCCGACCGAATTGCATGGGAGGGCTGTAGCTCGGGGTCGGCTGGCGAGCCACAACCCCCCAAAATGCGACCCCGAATTTCGGCCCCAAAATGGACATATGGCATTGATATGCGACGAATAATGCACCTGCCAAGTTTGGGGGCATTTGGTGACGGTGGTATTCCGACCGGAATTGCATGGGAGGGCTGTAGCTCGGGGTCGGCTGGCGAGCCACAACCCCCCAAAATGCGACCCCGAATTTCGGCCCCAAAATGGACATATGGCATTGATATGCGACGAATAATGCACCTGCCAAGTTTGGGGCATTTGGTGATGGTGGTATTCCGACCGAATTGCATGGGAGGAGCTCGGGTCGGCTGGCGAGCCACAACCCCCAAAATGCGACCCCGAATTTCGGCCCCAAAATGGACATATGGCATTGATATGCGACGAATAATGCACCTGCCAAGTTTGGGGGCATTTGGTGGTGGTATTCCGACCGAATTGCATGGGAGGGCTGTAGCTCGGGGTCGGCTGGCGAGCCACAACCCCCCAAAATGCGACCCCGAATTTCGGCCCAAAATGGACATATGGCATTGATATGCGACGAATAATGCACCTGCCAAGTTTGGGGGCATTTGGTGACGGTGGTATTCCGACCGGAATTGCATGGGAGGGCTGTAGCTCGGGTCGGCTGGCGAGCCACAACCCCCCAAAATGCGACCCGAATTTCGGCCCCAAAATGGACATATGGCATTGATATGCGACGAATAATGCACCTGCCAAGTTTGGGGCATTTGTGACGGTGGTATTCCGACCGGAATTGCATGGGAGGGCTGTAGCTCGGGGCGAGCCACAACCCCCAAAATGCGACCCGAATTTCGGCCCCAAAATGGACATATGGCATTGATATGCGACGAATAATGCACCTGCCAAGTTTGGGGGCATTTGGTGATGGTGGTATTCCGACCCGAATGCATGGGAGGGCTGTAGCTCGGGTCGGCTGGCGAGCCACAACCCCCAAAATGCGACCCCGAATTTCGGCCCAAAATGGACATATGGCATTGATGCGACGAATAATGCACCTGCCAAGTTTGGGGGCATTTGGTGATGGTGGTATTCCGACCCGAATTGCATGGGAGGGCTGTAGCTCGGGTCGGCTGGCGAGCCACAACCCCCAAAATGCGACCCGAATTTCGGCCCCAAAATGGACATATGGCATTGATATGCGACGAATAATGCACCTGCCAAGTTTGGGGGCATTTGGTGATGGTGGTATTCCGACCCGAATTGCATGGGAGGGCTGTAGCTCGGGTCGGCTGGCGAGCCACAACCCCCCAAAATGCGACCCCGAATTTCGGCCCCAAAATGGACATATGGCATTGATATGCGACGAATAATGCACCTGCCAAGTTTGGGGGCATTTGGTGACGGTGGTATTCCGACCGGAATTGCATGGGAGGGCTGTAGCTCGGGTCGGCTGGCGAGCCACAACCCCCCAAAATGCGACCCCGAATTTCGGCCCCAAAATGGACATATGGCATTGATATGCGACGAATAATGCACCTGCCAAGTTTGGGGGCATTTGGTGACGGTGGTATTCCGACCGGAATTGCATGGGAGGGCTGTAGCTCGGGTCGGCTGGCGAGCACAACCCCCAAAATGCGACCCCGAATTTCGGCCCCAAAATGGACATATGGCATTGATTGCGACGAATAATGCACCTGCCAAGTTTGGGGGCATTTGGTGACGGTGGTATTCCGACCGGAATTGCATGGGAGGGCTGTAGCTCGGGGTCGGCTGGCGAGCCACAACCCCCAAAATGCGACCCCGAATTTCGGCCCCAAAATGGACATATGGCATTGATATGCGACGAATAATGCACCTGCCAAGTTTGGGGGCATTTGGTGATGGTGGTATTCCGACCGGAATTGCATGGGAGGGCTGTAGCTCGGGTCGGCTGGCGAGCCACAACCCCCCAAAATGCGACCCCGAATTTCGGCCCCAAAATGGACATATGGCATTGATATGCGACGAATAATGCACCTGCCAAGTTTGGGGGCATTTGGTGACGGTGGTATTCCGACCGAATTGCATGGGAGGGCTGTAGCTCGGGGCTGGCGAGCCACAACCCCCAAAATGCGACCCCGAATTTCGGCCCCAAAATGGACATATGGCATTGATATGCGACGAATAATGCACCTGCCAAGTTTGGGGCATTTGGTGATGGTGGTATTCCGACCGAATTGCATGGGAGGCTGTAGCTCGGGGTCGGCTGGCGAGCCCAAACCCCCAAAATGCGACCCCGAATTTCGGCCCAAAATGGACATATGGCATTGATTGCGACGAATAATGCACCTGCCAAGTTTGGGGGCATTTGGTGACGGTGGTATTCCGACCGAATTGCATGGGAGGGCTGTAGCTCGGGGTCGGCTGGCGAGCCACAACCCCCAAAATGCGACCCCGAATTTCGGCCCCAAAATGGACATATGGCATTGATATGCGACGAATAATGCACCTGCCAAGTTTGGGGCATTTGGTGATGGTGGTATTCCGACCGGAATTGCATGGGAGGGCTGTAGCTCGGGTCGGCTGGCGAGCCACAACCCCCAAAATGCGACCCCGAATTTCGGCCCCAAAATGGACATATGGCATTGATATGCGACGAATAATGCACCTGCCAAGTTTGGGGGCATTTGGTGATGGTGGTATTCCGACCGGAATTGCATGGGAGGGCTGTAGCTCGGGGTCGGCTGGCGAGCCACAACCCCCCAAAATGCGACCCGAATTTCGGCCCCAAAATGGACATATGGCATTGATATGCGACGAATAATGCACCTGCCAAGTTTGGGGCATTTGGTGATGGTGGTATTCCGACCGAATTGCATGGGAGGGCTGTAGCTCGGGGTCGGCTGGCGACACAACCCCCAAAATGCGACCCGAATTTCGGCCCAAAATGGACATATGGCATTGATATGCGACGAATAATGCACCTGCCAAGTTTGGGGGCATTTGGTGATGGTGGTATTCCGACCGAATTGCATGGGAGGGCTGTAGCTCGGGGTCGGCTGGCGAGCCACAACCCCCAAAATGCGACCCCGAATTTCGGCCCCAAAATGGACATATGGCATTGATTTGCGACGAATAATGCACCTGCCAAGTTTGGGGGCATTTGGTGACGGTGGTATTCCGACCGGAATTGCATGGGAGGGCTCGGGGTCGGCTGGCGAGCCACAACCCCCCAAAATGCGACCCGAATTTCGGCCCCAAAATGGACATATGGCATTGATATGCGACGAATAATGCACCTGCCAAGTTTGGGGGCATTTGTGATGGTGGTATTCCGACCGAATTGCATGGAGGGCTGTAGCTCGGGTCGGCTGGCGAGCCACAACCCCCCAAAATGCGACCCCGAATTTCGGCCCCAAATGGACATATGGCATTGATATGCGACGAATAATGCACCTGCCAAGTTTGGGGGCATTTGGTGACGGTGGTATTCCGACCGGAATTGCATGGGAGGGCTGTAGCTCGGGTCGGCTGGCGAGCCACAACCCCCCAAAATGCGACCCGAATTTCGGCCCCAAATGGACATATGGCATTGATATGCGACGAATAATGCACCTGCCAAGTTTGGGGGCATTTGGTGATGGTGGTATTCCGACCCGAATTGCATGGGAGGGCTGTAGCTCGGGGTCGGCTGGCGAGCCACAACCCCCAAAATGCGACCCCGAATTTCGGCCCCAAAATGGACATATGGCATTGATTTGCGACGAATAATGCACCTGCCAAGTTTGGGGGCATTTGGTGACGGTGGTATTCCGACCGAATTGCATGGGAGGGCTGTAGCTCGGGGTCGGCTGGCGAGCCACAACCCCCCAAAATGCGACCCGAATTTCGGCCCCAAAATGGACATATGGCATTGATATGCGACGAATAATGCACCTGCCAAGTTTGGGGGCATTTGGTGACGGTGGTATTCCGACCGAATTGCATGGGAGGTGTAGCTCGGGGTCGGCTGGCGAGCCACAACCCCCAAAATGCGACCCCGAATTTCGGCCCAAAATGGACATATGGCATTGATATGCGACGAATAATGCACCTGCCAAGTTTGGGGCATTTGGTGATGGTGGTATTCCGACCGAATTGCATGGGAGGGCTGTAGCTCGGGTCGGCTGGCGAGCCACAACCCCCAAAATGCGACCCGAATTTCGGCCCCAAAATGGACATATGGCATTGATATGCGACGAATAATGCACCTGCCAAGTTTGGGGCATTTGGTGACGGTGGTATTCCGACCGAATTGCATGGGAGGGCTGTAGCTCGGGGTCGGCTGGCGAGCCACAACCCCCCAAAATGCGACCCCGAATTTCGGCCCCAAAATGGACATATGGCATTGATATGCGACGAATAATGCACCTGCCAAGTTTGGGGGCATTTGGTGATGGTGGTATTCCGACCGAATTGCATGGGAGGGCTGTAGCTCGGGTCGGCTGGCGAGCCACAACCCCCCAAAATGCGACCCCGAATTTCGGCCCCAAAATGGACATATGGCATTGATATGCGACGAATAATGCACCTGCCAAGTTTGGGGGCATTTGGTGATGGTGGTATTCCGACCGGAATTGCATGGGAGGGCTGTAGCTCGGGTCGGCTGGCGAGCCACAACCCCCAAAATGCGACCCCGAATTTCGGCCCCAAAATGGACATATGGCATTGATATGCGACGAATAATGCACCTGCCAAGTTTGGGGGCATTTGGTGATGGTGGTATTCCGACCCGAATTGCATGGGAGGGCTGTAGCTCGGGGTCGGCTGGCGAGCCACAACCCCCCAAAATGCGACCCCGAATTTCGGCCCCAAAATGGACATATGGCATTGATATGCGACGAATAATGCACCTGCCAAGTTTGGGGGCATTTGTGATGGTGGTATTCCGACCGAATTGCATGGGAGGCTGTAGCTCGGGGTCGGCTGCGAGCCACAACCCCCAAAATGCGACAAATTTCGGCCCAAAATGGACATATGGCATTGATATGCGACGAATAATGCACCTGCCAAGTTTGGGGGCATTTGGTGATGGTGGTATTCCGACCGAATTGCATGGGAGGGCTGTAGCTCGGGGTCGGCTGGCGAGCCACAACCCCCAAAATGCGACCCGAATTTCGGCCCCAAAATGGACATATGCATTGATTTGCGACGAATAATGCACCTGCCAAGTTTGGGGGCATTTGGTGATGGTGGTATTCCGACCCGAATTGCATGGGAGGGCTGTAGCTCGGGTCGGCTGGCGAGCCACAACCCCCCAAAATGCGACCCCGAATTTCGGCCCCAAAATGGACATATGGCATTGATTTGCGACGAATAATGCACCTGCCAAGTTTGGGGCATTTGGTGACGGTGGTATTCCGACCGGAATTGCATGGAGGGCTGTAGCTCGGGGTCGGCTGGCGAGCACAACCCCCCAAAATGCGACCCCGAATTTCGGCCCAAAAATGGACATATGGCATTGATATGCGACGAATAATGCACCTGCCAAGTTTGGGGGCATTTGGTGACGGTGGTATTCCGACCCGAATTGCATGGGAGGGCTGTAGCTCGGGGTCGGCTGGCGAGTCCACAACCCCCCAAAATGCGACCCGAATTTCGGCCCCAAAAATGGACATATGGCATTGATATGCGACGAATAATGCACCTGCCAAGTTTGGGGGCATTTGGTGACGGTGGTATTCCGACCGAATTGCATGGGAGGGCTGTAGCTCGGGTCGGCTGGCGAGCTGCGACCCGAATTTCGGCCCCAAAATGGACATATGGCATTGATATGCGACGAATAATGCACCTGCCAAGTTTGGGGGCATTTGGTGATGGTGGTATTCCGACCGAATTGCATGGGAGGGCTGTAGCTCGGGGTCGGCTGGCGAGCCACAACCCCCCAAAATGCGACCCCGAATTTCGGCCCCAAAATGGACATATGGCATTGATTGCGACGAATAATGCACCTGCCAAGTTTGGGGGCATTTGGTGACGGTGGTATTCCGACCGGAATTGCATGGGAGGGCTGTAGCTCGGGTCGGCTGGCGAGCCACAACCCCCCAAAATGCGACCCCGAATTTCGGCCCCAAAATGGACATATGGCATTGATATGCGACGAATAATGCACCTGCCAAGTTTGGGGGCATTTGGTGATGGTGGTATTCCGACCGAATTGCATGGGAGGGCTGTAGCTCGGGGTCGGCTGGCGAGCCACAACCCCCCAAAATGCGACCCGAATTTCGGCCCCAAAATGGACATATGGCATTGATATGCGACGAATAATGCACCTGCCAAGTTTGGGGCATTTGGTGACGGTGGTATTCCGACCGGAATTGCATGGGAGGGCTGTAGCTCGGGTCGGCTGGCGAGCCACAACCCCCCAAAATGCGACCCCGAATTTCGGCCCCAAAATGGACATATGGCATTGATATGCGACGAATAATGCACCTGCCAAGTTTGGGGCATTTGGTGATGGTGGTATTCCGACCCGAATTGCATGGGAGGGCTGTAGCTCGGGTCGGCTGGCGAGCCACAACCCCCCAATGCGACCCGAATTTCGGCCCCAAAATGGACATATGGCATTGATATGCGACGAATAATGCACCTGCCAAGTTTGGGGGCATTTGGTGACGGTGGTATTCCGACCGGAATTGCATGGGAGGGCTGTAGCTCGGGGTCGGCTGGCGAGCCACAACCCCCCAAAATGCGACCCCGAATTTCGGCCCCAAAATGGACATATGGCATTGATATGCGACGAATAATGCACCTGCCAAGTTTGGGGGCATTTGGTGATGGTGGTATTCCGACCGAATTGCATGGGAGGGCTGTAGCTCGGGGTCGGCTGGCGAGCCACAACCCCCCAAAATGCGACCCCGAATTTCGGCCCAAAATGGACATATGGCATTGATATGCGACGAATAATGCACCTGCCAAGTTTGGGGGCATTTGGTGACGGTGGTATTCCGACCGAATTGCATGGGAGGGCTGTAGCTCGGGGTCGGCTGGCGAGCCACAACCCCCCAAAATGCGACCCCGAATTTCGGCCCCAAAATGGACATATGGCATTGATATGCGACGAATAATGCACCTGCCAAGTTTGGGGGCATTTGGTGAGGTGGTATTCCGACCGGAATTGCATGGGAGGGCTGTAGCTCGGGTCGGCTGGCGAGCCACAACCCCCCAAAATGCGACCCCGAATTTCGGCCCCAAAATGGACATATGGCATTGATATGCGACGAATAATGCACCTGCCAAGTTTGGGGGCATTTGGTGATGGTGGTATTCCGACCGAATTGCATGGGAGGGCTGTAGCTCGGGGTCGGCTGGCGAGCCACAACCCCCCAAAATGCGACCCCGAATTTCGGCCCCAAAATGGACATATGGCATTGATATGCGACGAATAATGCACCTGCCAAGTTTGGGGGCATTTGGTGACGGTGGTATTCCGACCGGAATTGCATGGGAGGGCTGTAGCTCGGGGTCGGCTGGCGAGCCACAACCCCCCAAAATGCGACCCCGAATTTCGGCCCCAAAATGGACATATGGCATTGATATGCGACGAATAATGCACCTGCCAAGTTTGGGGGCATTTGGTGACGGTGGTATTCCGACCGAATTGCATGGGAGGGCTGTAGCTCGGGTCGGCTGGCGAGCCACAACCCCCCAAAATGCGACCCCGAATTTCGGCCCCAAAATGGACATATGGCATTGATATGCGACGAATAATGCACCTGCCAAGTTTGGGGGCATTTGGTGACGGTGGTATTCCGACCGGAATTGCATGGGAGGGCTGTAGCTCGGGTCGGCTGGCGAGCCACAACCCCCCAAAATGCGACCCGAATTTCGGCCCCAAAATGGACATATGGCATTGATATGCGACGAATAATGCACCTGCCAAGTTTGGGGGCATTTGGTGATGGTGGTATTCCGACCGAATTGCATGGGAGGGCTGTAGCTCGGGGTCGGCTGGCGAGCCACAACCCCCCAAAATGCGACCCCGAATTTCGGCCCAAAATGGACATATGGCATTGATATGCGACGAATAATGCACCTGCCAAGTTTGGGGGCATTTGGTGACGGTGGTATTCCGACCGAATTGCATGGGAGGGCTGTAGCTCGGGTCGGCTGGCGAGCCACAACCCCCCAAAATGCGACCCCGAATTTCGGCCCCAAAATGGACATATGGCATTGATATGCGACGAATAATGCACCTGCCAAGTTTGGGGGCATTTGGTGACGGTGGTATTCCGACCGGAATTGCATGGGAGGGCTGTAGCTCGGGTCGGCTGGCGAGCCACAACCCCCCAAAATGCGACCCCGAATTTCGGCCCCAAAATGGACATATGGCATTGATATGCGACGAATAATGCACCTGCCAAGTTTGGGGGCATTTGGTGATGTGGTATTCCGACCGAATTGCATGGGAGGGCTGTAGCTCGGGGTCGGCTGGCGAGCCACAACCCCCAAAATGCGACCCCGAATTTCGGCCCCAAAATGGACATATGGCATTGATATGCGACGAATAATGCACCTGCCAAGTTTGGGGGCATTTGGTGACGGTGGTATTCCGACCGGAATTGCATGGGAGGGCTGTAGCTCGGGGTCGGCTGGCGAGCCACAACCCCCCAAAATGCGACCCGAATTTCGGCCCAAAATGGACATATGGCATTGATATGCGACGAATAATGCACCTGCCAAGTTTGGGGCATTTGGTGACGGTGGTATTCCGACCGGAATTGCATGGGAGGGCTGTAGCTCGGGTCGGCTGGCGAGCCACAACCCCCCAAAATGCGACCCGAATTTCGGCCCCAAAATGGACATATGGCATTGATATGCGACGAATAATGCACCTGCCAAGTTTGGGGCATTTGGTGATGGTGGTATTCCGACCGAATTGCATGGGAGGGCTGTAGCTCGGGTCGGCTGGCGAGCCACAACCCCCCAAAATGCGACCCCGAATTTCGGCCCCAAAATGGACATATGGCATTGATATGCGACGAATAATGCACCTGCCAAGTTGGGGGCATTTGGTGACGGTGGTATTCCGACCGAATTGCATGGGAGGGCTGTAGCTCGGGGTCGGCTGGCGAGCCACAACCCCCAAAATGCGACCCCGAATTTCGGCCCAAAATGGACATATGGCATTGATATGCGACGAATAATGCACCTGCCAAGTTTGGGGGCATTTGGTGATGGTGGTATTCCGACCGAATTGCATGGGAGGGCTGTAGCTCGGGGTCGGCTGGCGAGCCACAACCCCCCAAAATGCGACCCCGAATTTCGGCCCCAAAATGGACATATGGCATTGATTTGCGACGAATAATGCACCTGCCAAGTTTGGGGGCATTTGTGATGGTGGTATTCCGACCGAATTGCATGGGAGGGCTGTAGCTCGGGTCGGCTGGCGAGCCACAACCCCCCAAAATGCGACCCCGAATTTCGGCCCCAAAATGGACATATGGCATTGATATGCGACGAATAATGCACCTGCCAAGTTTGGGGCATTTGGTGACGGTGGTATTCCGACCGGAATTGCATGGGAGGGCTGTAGCTCGGGGTCGGCTGGCGAGCCACAACCCCCCAAAATGCGACCCCGAATTTCGGCCCCAAAATGGACATATGGCATTGATATGCGACGAATAATGCACCTGCCAAGTTTGGGGGCATTTGGTGATGGTGGTATTCCGACCGGAATTGCATGGGAGGGCTGTAGCTCGGGTCGGCTGGCGAGCCACACCCCCCAAAATGCGACCCCGAATTTCGGCCCCAAAATGGACATATGGCATTGATATGCGACGAATAATGCACCTGCCAAGTTTGGGGGCATTTGGTGACGGTGGTATTCCGACCGGAATTGCATGGGAGGGCTGTAGCTCGGGGTCGGCTGCGAGCCACAACCCCCCAAAATGCGACCCCGAATTTCGGCCCCAAAATGGACATATGGCATTGATATGCGACGAATAATGCACCTGCCAAGTTTGGGGGCATTTGGTGATGGTGGTATTCCGACCGGAATTGCATGGGAGGGCTGTAGCTCGGGGTCGGCTGGCGAGCCACAACCCCCCAAAATGCGACCCCGAATTTCGGCCCCAAAATGGACATATGGCATTGATATGCGACGAATAATGCACCTGCCAAGTTTGGGGGGCATTTGGTGACGGTGGTATTCCGACCGGAATTGCATGGAGGGCTGTAGCTCGGGTCGGCTGGCGAGCCACAACCCCCCAAAATGCGACCCCGAATTTCGGCCCCAAAATGGACATATGGCATTGATATGCGACGAATAATGCACCTGCCAAGTTTGGGGGCATTTGGTGACGGTGGTATTCCGACCGGAATTGCATGGGAGGGCTGTAGCTCGGGGTCGGCTGGCGAGCCACAACCCCCCAAAATGCGACCCGAATTTCGGCCCCAAAATGGACATATGGCATTGATTTGCGACGAATAATGCACCTGCCAAGTTTGGGGGCATTTGGTGACGTGGTATTCCGACCGAATTGCATGGGAGGGCTGTAGCTCGGGGTCGGCTGGCGAGCCACAACCCCCCAAAATGCGACCCCGAATTTCGGCCCCAAAATGGACATATGGCATTGATTGCGACGAATAATGCACCTGCCAAGTTTGGGGGCATTTGGTGACGGTGGTATTCCGACCGGAATTGCATGGGAGGGCTGTAGCTCGGGTCGGCTGGCGAGCCACAACCCCCCAAAATGCGACCCCGAATTTCGGCCCCAAAATGGACATATGGCATTGATATGCGACGAATAATGCACCTGCCAAGTTTGGGGGCATTTGGTGACGGTGGTATTCCGACCGAATTGCATGGGAGGGCTGTAGCTCGGGGTCGGCTGGCGAGCCACAACCCCCAAAATGCGACCCCGAATTTCGGCCCCAAAATGGACATATGGCATTGATATGCGACGAATAATGCACCTGCCAAGTTTGGGGGCATTTGGTGATGGTGGTATTCCGACCGAATTGCATGGGAGGCTGTAGCTCGGGTCGGCTGGCGAGCCACAACCCCCCAAAATGCGACCCCGAATTTCGGCCCCAAAATGGACATATGGCATTGATATGCGACGAATAATGCACCTGCCAAGTTTGGGGCATTTGGTGACGGTGGTATTCCGACCGGAATTGCATGGGAGGGCTGTAGCTCGGGGTCGGCTGGCGAGCCACAACCCCCCAAAATGCGACCCGAATTTCGGCCCCAAAATGGACATATGGCATTGATATGCGACGAATAATGCACCTGCCAAGTTTGGGGGCATTTGGTGACGGTGGTATTCGACCCGAATTGCATGGGAGGGCTGTAGCTCGGGTCGGCTGGCGAGCCACAACCCCCCAAAATGCGACCCGAATTTCGGCCCCAAAATGGACATATGGCATTGATATGCGACGAATAATGCACCTGCCAAGTTTGGGGCATTTGGTGACGGTGGTATTCCGACCCGGAATTGCATGGGAGGGCTGTAGCTCGGGGTCGGCTGGCGAGCCACAACCCCCCAAAATGCGACCCGAATTTCGGCCCCAAAATGGACATATGGCATTGATATGCGACGAATAATGCACCTGCCAAGTTTGGGGGCATTTGGTGACGGTGGTATTCCGACCGGAATTGCATGGGAGGGCTGTAGCTCGGGGTCGGCTGGCGCCACAACCCCCCCAAAATGCGACCCCGAATTTCGGCCCAAAATGGACATATGGCATTGATTTGCGACGAATAATGCACCTGCCAAGTTTGGGGGCATTTGGTGACGGTGGTATTCCGACCGGAATTGCATGGGAGGGCTGTAGCTCGGGCGGCTGGCGAGCCACAACCCCCCAAAATGCGACCCCGAATTTCGGCCCAAAATGGACATATGGCATTGATATGCGACGAATAATGCACCCTGCCAAGTTTGGGGGCATTTGGTGATGGTGGTATTCCGACCCGAATTGCATGGGAGGGCTGTAGCTCGGGTCGGCTGGCGAGCCACAACCCCCAAAAATGCGACCCCGAATTTCGGCCCAAAATGGACATATGGCATTGATATGCGACGAATAATGCACCTGCCAAGTTTGGGGGCATTTGGTGATGGTGGTATTCCGACCGGAATTGCATGGGAGGGCTGTAGCTCGGGTCGGCTGGCGAGCACAACCCCCCAAAATGCGACCCCGAATTTCGGCCCCAAAATGGACATATGGCATTGATATGCGACGAATAATGCACCTGCCAAGTTTGGGGCATTTGGTGATGGTGGTATTCCGACCGAATTGCATGGGAGGCTGTAGCTCGGGTCGGCTGGCGAGCCCACAACCCCCAAAATGCGACCCCGAATTTCGGCCCCAAAATGGACATATGGCATTGATATGCGACGAATAATGCACCTGCCAAGTTTGGGGCATTTGGTGACGGTGGTATTCCGACCGGAATTGCATGGGAGGGCTGTAGCTCGGGGTCGGCTGGCGAGCCACAACCCCCCAAAATGCGACCCCGAATTTCGGCCCAAAATGGACATATGGCATTGATATGCGACGAATAATGCACCTGCCAAGTTTGGGGGCATTTGGTGACGGTGGTATTCCGACCGAATTGCATGGGAGGGCTGTAGCTCGGGTCGGCTGGCGAGCCACAACCCCCAAAATGCGACCCCGAATTTCGGCCCCAAAATGGACATATGGCATTGATATGCGACGAATAATGCACCTGCCAAGTTTGGGGGCATTTGGTGACGGTGGTATTCCGACCGGAATTGCATGGGAGGGCTGTAGCTCGGGGTCGGCTGGCGAGCCACAACCCCCAAAATGCGACCCCGAATTTCGGCCCCAAAATGGACATATGGCATTGATATGCGACGAATAATGCACCTGCCAAGTTTGGGGGCATTTGTGATGGTGGTATTCCGACCGGAATTGCATGGGAGGGCTGTAGCTCGGGTCGGCTGGCGAGCCACAACCCCCCAAAATGCGACCCCGAATTTCGGCCCCAAAATGGACATATGGCATTGATATGCGACGAAATAATGCACCTGCCAAGTTTGGGGGCATTTGGTGACGGTGGTATTCCGACCGAATTGCATGGGAGGGCTGTAGCTCGGGTCGGCTGGCGAGCCACAACCCCCCAAAATGCGACCCCGAATTTCGGCCCCAAAATGGACATATGGCATTGATATGCGACGAATAATGCACCTGCCAAGTTTGGGGGCATTTGGTGACGGTGGTATTCCGACCGGAATTGCATGGGAGGGCTGTAGCTCGGGGTCGGCTGGCGAGCCACAACCCCCCAAAATGCGACCCCGAATTTCGGCCCCAAAATGGACATATGGCATTGATATGCGACGAATAATGCACCTGCCAAGTTTGGGGGCATTTGGTGACGGTGGTATTCCGACCGGAATTGCATGGGAGGGCTGTAGCTCGGGTCGGCTGGCGAGCCACAACCCCCCAAAATGCGACCCCGAATTTCGGCCCAAATGGACATATGGCATTGATATGCGACGAATAATGCACCTGCCAAGTTTGGGGGCATTTGGTGACGGTGGTATTCCGACCGGAATTGCATGGGAGGGCTGTAGCTCGGGTCGGCTGGCGAGCCACAACCCCCAAAAGCGACCCCGAATTTCGGCCCCAAAATGGACATATGGCATTGATATGCGACGAATAATGCACCTGCCAAGTTTGGGGCATTTGGTGACGGTGGTATTCCGACCGGAATTGCATGGGAGGGCTGTAGCTCGGGGTCGGCTGGCGAGCCACAACCCCCCAAAATGCGACCCCGAATTTCGGCCCCAAAATGGACATATGGCATTGATATGCGACGAATAATGCACCTGCCAAGTTTGGGGCATTTGGTGATGGTGGTATTCCGACCGGAATTGCATGGGAGGCTGTAGCTCGGGTCGGCTGGCGAGCCACAACCCCCCAAAATGCGACCCCGAATTTCGGCCCCAAAAATGGACATATGGCATTGATATGCGACGAATAATGCACCTGCCAAGTTTGGGGCATTTGGTGACGGTGGTATTCCGACCGGAATTGCATGGGAGGGCTGTAGCTCGGGTCGGCTGGCGAGCCACAACCCCCAAAATGCGACCCCGAATTTCGGCCCCAAATGGACATATGGCATTGATATGCGACGAATAATGCACCTGCCAAGTTTGGGGGCATTTGGTGACGTGGTATTCCGACCGGAATTGCATGGGAGGGCTGTAGCTCGGGTCGGCTGGCGAGTCACAACCCCCAAAACGCGACCCCGAATTTCGGCCCCAAAATGGACATATGGCATTGATATGCGACGAATAATGCACCTGCCAAGTTTGGGGCATTTGGTGACGTGGTATTCCGACCGAATTTGCATGGGAGGGCTGTAGCTCGGGGTCGGCTGGCGAGCCACAACCCCCAAAACGCGACCCCGAATTTCGGCCCCAAAATGGACATATGGCATTGATATGCGACGAATAATGCACCTGCCAAGTTTGGGGGCATTTGGTGACGGTGGTATTCGACCGAATTGCATGGGAGGGCTGTAGCTCGGGGTCGGCTGGCGAGCCACAACCCCCCAAAATGCGACCCGAATTTCGGCCCCAAAATGGACATATGGCATTGATTTGCGACGAATAATGCACTGCCAAGTTTGGGGCATTTGGTGATGGTGGTATTCGACCGGAATTGCATGGGAGGGCTGTAGCTCGGGTCGGCTGGCGAGCCACAACCCCCAAAATGCGACCCCGAATTTCGGCCCAAAATGGACATATGGCATTGATATGCGACGAATAATGCACCTGCCAAGTTTGGGGGCATTTGGTGATGGTGGTATTCCGACCGAATTGCATGGAGGGCTGTAGCTCGGGGTCGGCTGGCGAGTCACAACCCCCCAAATGCGACCCCGAATTTCGGCCCAAAATGGACATATGGCATTGATATGCGACGAATAATGCACCTGCCAAGTTTGGGGCATTTGGTGACGGTGGTATTCCGACCGAATTGCCATGGGAGGGCTGTTAGCTCGGGTCGGCTGGCGAGCCACAACCCCCAAAATGCGACCCCGAATTTCGGCCCAAAATGGACATATGGCATTGATATGCGACGAATAATGCACCTGCCAAGTTGGGGGCATTTGGTGACGGTGGTATCCGGACCGAATTGCATGGGAGGCTGTAGCTCGGGCTGGCGAGCCACACACCCAAAATGCGACCCGAATTTCGGGCCAAAATGGACATATGCATTGATTGCGACGAATAATGCACCTGCCAAGTTTGGGGGCATTTGGTGACGGTGGTATCCGACCGAATTGCATGGGAGGGCTGTAGCTCGGGGTCGGCTGGCGAGCCACAACCCCCAAAATGCGACCCGAATTTCGGCCCAAATGGACATATGGCATTGATATGCGACGAATAATGCACCTGCCAAGTTTGGGGGCATTTGGTGACGGTGGTATTCCGACCGGAATTGCATGGGAGGGCTGTAGCTCGGGGTCGGCTGGCGAGCCACACACCCCAAAATGCGACCCCCGAATTTCGGCCCCAAAATGGACATATGGCATTGATATGCGACGAATAATGCACCTGCCAAGTTTGGGGGCATTTGGTGACGGTGGTATTCCGACCGGAATTGCATGGGAGGGCTGTAGCTCGGGGTCGGCTGGCGAGCCAACACCCCCAAATGCGACCCCGAATTTCGGCCCCAAAATGGACATATGGCATTGATATGCGACGAATAATGCACCTGCCAAGTTTGGGGGCATTTGGTGACGGTGGTATTCCGACCGGAATTGCATGGGAGGGCTGTAGCTCGGGTCGGCTGGCGAGCCACACACCCCCAAAATGCGACCCGAATTTCGGCCCCAAAATGGACATATGGCATTGATATGCGACGAATAATGCACCTGCCAAGTTTGGGGGCATTTGGTGACGGTGGTATTCCGACCGGAATTGCATGGGAGGGCTGTAGCTCGGGTCGGCTGGCGAGCCACAACCCCCCAAATGCGACCCCCGAATTTCGGCCCCAAAATGGACATATGGCATTGATATGCGACGAATAATGCACCTGCCAAGTTTGGGGGCATTTGGTGATGGTGTATTCCGACCGGAATTGCATGGGAGGGCTGTAGCTCGGGGTCGGCTGGCGAGCCACAACCCCAAAATGCGACCCCGAATTTCGGCCCCAAAATGGACATATGGCATTGATATGCGACGAATAATGCACCTGCCAAGTTTGGGGGCATTTGGTGACGGTGGTATTCCGACCGAATTGCATGGGAGGGCTGTAGCTCGGGTCGGCTGGCGAGCACAACCCCCAAAATGCGACCCGAATTTCGGCCCCAAAATGGACATATGGCATTGATATGCGACGAATAATGCACCTGCCAAGTTTGGGGGCATTTGGTGAGGTGGTATTCCGACCGGAATTGCATGGGAGGGCTGTAGCTCGGGGTCGGCTGGCGAGCCACACACCCCCAAAATGCGACCCCCGAATTTCGGCCCCAAAATGGACATATGGCATTGATATGCGACGAATAATGCACCTGCCAAGTTTGGGGGCATTTGGTGACGGTGGTATTCCGACCGGAATTGCATGGGAGGGCTGTAGCTCGGGTCGGCTGGCGAGCCACACACCCCAAAATGCGACCCCGATTTCGGCCCCAAAATGGACATATGGCATTGATATGCGACGAATAATGCACCTGCCAAGTTTGGGGGCATTTGGTGACGGTGGTACGCTCGGGGTCGGCTGGCGAGCCACAACCCCCAAAATGCGACCCCGAATTTCGGCCCCAAAATGGACATATGGCATTGATATGCGACGAATAATGCACCTGCCAAGTTTGGGGGGCATTTGGTGACGGTGGTATTCCGACCGGAATTGCATGGGAGGGCTGTAGCTCGGGTCGGCTGGCGAGCCACACACCAAAATGCGACCCCGAATTTCGGCCCCAAAATGGACATATGGCATTGATATGCGACGAATAATGCACCTGCCAAGTTTGGGGCCCGACCGGAATTGCATGGGAGGGCTGTAGCTCGGGTCGGCTGGCGAGCCACACACCCCAAAATGCGACCCCGAATTTCGGCCCCAAAATGGACATATGGCATTGATATGCGACGAATAATGCACCTGCCAAGTTTGGGGGCATTTGGTGACGGTGGTATTCCGACCGGAATTGCATGGGAGGGCTGTAGCTCGGGTCGGCTGGCGAGCCACAACCCCCAAAATGCGACCCGAATTTCGGCCCCAAAATGGACATATGGCATTGATATGCGACGAATAATGCACCTGCCAAGTTTGGGGGCATTTGGTGATGGTGGTATTCCGACCGGAATTGCATGGGAGGGCTGTAGCTCGGGTCGGCTGGCGAGCCACAACCCCCAAAATGCGACCCCGAATTTCGGCCCCAAAATGGACATATGGCATTGATATGCGACGAATAATGCACCTGCCAAGTTTGGGGCATTTGTGACGGTGGTATCCGACCGGAATTGCATGGGAGGGCTGTAGCTCGGGTCGCTGGCGAGCCACAACCCCCAAAATGCGACCCCGAATTTCGGCCCCAAAATGGACATATGGCATTGATATGCGACGAATAATGCACCTGCCAAGTTTGGGGGCATTTGGTGACGGTGTATTCCGACCGGAATTGCATGGGAGGGCTGTAGCTCGGGGTCGGCTGGCGAGCCACAACCCCCCAAAATGCGACCCCGAATTTCGGCCCCAAAATGGACATATGGCATTGATATGCGACGAATAATGCACCTGCCAAGTTTGGGGGCATTTGGTGACGGTGGTATTCCGACCGGAATTGCATGGGAGGGCTGTAGCTCGGGTCGGCTGGCGAGCCACACCCCCCAAAATGCGACCCCGAATTTCGGCCCCAAAATGGACATATGGCATTGATATGCGACGAATAATGCACCTGCCAAGTTTGGGGGCATTTGGTGACGGTGGTATTCCGACCGGAATTGCATGGGAGGGCTGTAGCTCGGGTCGGCTGGCGAGCCACAACCCCAAAATGCGACCCCGAATTTCGGCCCAAATGGACATATGGCATTGATATGCGACGAATAATGCACCTGCCAAGTTTGGGGCATTTGGTGACGGTGGTATCCGACCGGAATTGCATGGGAGGGCTGTAGCTCGGGTCGGCTGGCGAGCCACAACCCCCAAAATGCGTTTCGGCCCAAAATGGACATATGGCATTGATATGCGACGAATAATGCACCTGCCAAGTTTGGGGCATTTGGTGACGGTGTATTCCGACCGGAATTGCATGGGAGGGCTGTAGCTCGGGTCGGCTGGCGAGCCACAACCCCCCAAATGCGACCCCGAATTTCGGCCCCAAAATGGACATATGGCATTGATATGCGACGAATAATGCACCTGCCAAGTTTGGGGGCATTTGGTGACGGTGGTATTCCGACCGGAATTGCATGGGAGGGCTGTAGCTCGGGTCGGCTGGCGAGCCACAACCCCCCAAAATGCGACCCCGAATTTCGGCCCAAAATGGACATATGGCATTGATATGCGACGAATAATGCACCTGCCAAGTTTGGGGGCATTTGGTGACGGTGGTATTCCGACCGGAATTGCATGGGAGGCTGTTCGGCTGGCGAGCCACACACCCCCCAAAATGCGACCCCAATTTCGGCCCAAAATGGACATATGGCATTGATATGCGACGAATAATGCACCTGCCAAGTTTGGGGGCATTTGGTGACGGTGGTATCCGACCGAATTGCATGGGAGGGCTGTAGCTCGGGTCGGCTGGCGAGCCACACCCCCCAAAATGCGACCCGAATTTCGGCCCCAAAATGGACATATGGCATTGATATGCGACGAATAATGCACCTGCCAAGTTTGGGGGCATTTGGTGACGGTGGTATTCCGACCGGAATTGCATGGGAGGGCTGTAGCTCGGGGCTGGCGAGCCACACCCCCCAAAATGCGACCCCGAATTTCGGCCCCAAAATGGACATATGGCATTGATATGCGACGAATAATGCACCTGCCAAGTTTGGGGGCATTTGGTGACGGTGGTATTCCGACCGGAATTGCATGGGAGGGCTGTAGCTCGGGTCGGCTGGCGAGCCACAACCCCCAAAATGCGACCCCGAATTTCGGCCCCAAAATGGACATATGGCATTGATATGCGACGAATAATGCACCTGCCAAGTTTGGGGGCATTTGGTGACGGTGGTATTCCGACCGGAATTGCATGGGAGGGCTGTAGCTCGGGGTCGGCTGGCGAGCCACACCCCCAAAATGCGACCCCGAATTTCGGCCCCAAAATGGACATATGGCATTGATATGCGACGAATAATGCACCTGCCAAGTTTGGGGGCATTTGGTGACGGTGGTATTCCGACCGGAATTGCATGGGAGGGCTGTAGCTCGGGTCGGCTGGCGAGCCACAACCCCCAAAATGCGACCCCGAATTTCGGCCCAAAATGGACATATGGCATTGATATGCGACGAATAATGCACCTGCCAAGTTTGGGGCATTTGGTGACGGTGGTATTCCGACCGGAATTGCATGGGAGGGCTGTAGCTCGGGTCGGCTGGCGAGCCACAACCCCCAAAATGCGACCCCGAATTTCGGCCCCAAAATGGACATATGGCATTGATATGCGACGAATAATGCACCTGCCAAGTTTGGGGGCATTTGGTGACGGTGGTATTCCGACCGGAATTGCATGGGAGGGCTGTAGCTCGGGTCGGCTGGCGAGCCACAACCCCCAAAATGCGACCCCGAATTTCGGCCCCAAAATGGACATATGGCATTGATATGCGACGAATAATGCACCTGCCAAGTTTGGGGGCATTTGGTGACGGTGGTATTCCGACCGGAATTGCATGGGAGGGCTGTAGCTCGGGGTCGGCTGGCGAGCCACAACCCCCCAAAATGCGACCCCGAATTTCGGCCCCAAAATGGACATATGGCATTGATATGCGACGAATAATGCACCTGCCAAGTTTGGGGGCATTTGGTGACGGTGGTATTCCGACCGGAATTGCATGGGAGGGCTGTAGCTCGGGTCGGCTGGCGAGCCACACCCCCAAAATGCGACCGAATTTCGGCCCCAAAATGGACATATGGCATTGATATGCGACGAATAATGCACCTGCCAAGTTTGGGGGCATTTGTGACGGTGGTATTCCGACCGGAATTGCATGGGAGGGCTGTAGCTCGGGTCGGCTGGCGAGCCACACCCCCCAAAATGCGACCCCGAATTTCGGCCCAAAATGGACATATGGCATTGATATGCGACGAATAATGCACCTGCCAAGTTTGGGGCATTTGGTGACGGTGGTATCCGACCGGAATTGCATGGGAGGGCTGTAGCTCGGGTCGGCTGGCGAGCCACACCCCCCAAAATGCGACCCCGAATTTCGGCCCCAAAATGGACATATGGCATTGATATGCGACGAATAATGCACCTGCCAAGTTTGGGGGCATTTGGTGACGGTGGTATTCCGACCGGAATTGCATGGGAGGGCTGTAGCTCGGGTCGGCTGGCGAGCCACACCCCCAAAATGCGACCCCAATTTCGGCCCCAAAATGGACATATGGCATTGATATGCGACGAATAATGCACCTGCCAAGTTTGGGGGCATTTGGTGACGGTGGTATCCGACCGGAATTGCATGGGAGGGCTGTAGCTCGGGTCGGCTGGCGAGCCACACACCCCAAAATGCGACCCCGAATTTCGGCCCCAAAATGGACATATGGCATTGATATGCGACGAATAATGCACCTGCCAAGTTTGGGGGCATTTGGTGACGGTGGTATTCCGACCGGAATTGCATGGGAGGGCTGTAGCTCGGGGTCGGCTGGCGAGCCACACACCCCCAAAATGCGACCCCGAATTTCGGCCCCAAAATGGACATATGGCATTGATATGCGACGAATAATGCACCTGCCAAGTTTGGGGGCATTTGGTGACGGTGGTATCCGACCGGAATTGCATGGGAGGGCTGTAGCTCGGGTCGGCTGGCGAGCCACACCCCCAAAATGCGACCCCGAATTTCGGCCCCAAAATGGACATATGGCATTGATATGCGACGAATAATGCACCTGCCAAGTTTGGGGGCATTTGGTGACGGTGGTATTCCGACCGGAATTGCATGGGAGGGCTGTAGCTCGGGTCGGCTGGCGAGCCACAACCCCCAAAATGCGACCCCGAATTTCGGCCCCAAAATGGACATATGGCATTGATATGCGACGAATAATGCACCTGCCAAGTTTGGGGGCATTTGGTGACGGTGGTATTCCGACCGGAATTGCATGGGAGGGCTGTAGCTCGGGGTCGGCTGGCGAGCCACAACCCCCCAAAATGCGACCCCGAATTTCGGCCCCAAAATGGACATATGGCATTGATATGCGACGAATAATGCACCTGCCAAGTTTGGGGGCATTTGGTGACGGTGGTATTCCGACCGGAATTGCATGGGAGGGCTGTAGCTCGGGTCGGCTGGCGAGCCACACACCCCCAAAATGCGACCCCGAATTTCGGCCCCAAAATGGACATATGGCATTGATATGCGACGAATAATGCACCTGCCAAGTTTGGGGGCATTTGGTGACGGTGGTATTCCGACCGGAATTGCATGGGAGGGCTGTAGCTCGGGTCGGCTGGCGAGCCACACCCCCAAAATGCGACCCCGAATTTCGGCCCCAAAATGGACATATGGCATTGATATGCGACGAATAATGCACCTGCCAAGTTTGGGGCATTTGGTGACGGTGGTATTCCGACCGGAATTGCATGGGAGGGCTGTAGCTCGGGGTCGGCTGGCGAGCCACACCCCCCAAAATGCGACCCCGAATTTCGGCCCCAAAATGGACATATGGCATTGATATGCGACGAATAATGCACCTGCCAAGTTTGGGGGCATTTGGTGACGGTGGTATTCCGACCGGAATTGCATGGGAGGGCTGTAGCTCGGGTCGGCTGGCGAGCCACACACCCCCAAAATGCGACCCCGAATTTCGGCCCCAAAATGGACATATGGCATTGATATGCGACGAATAATGCACCTGCCAAGTTTGGGGGCATTTGGTGACGGTGTATTCCGACCGGAATTGCATGGGAGGGCTGTAGCTCGGGGTCGGCTGGCGAGCCACACCCCAAAATGCGACCCGAATTTCGGCCCCAAAATGGACATATGGCATTGATATGCGACGAATAATGCACCTGCCAAGTTTGGGGGCATTTGGTGACGGTGGTATTCCGACCGGAATTGCATGGGAGGGCTGTAGCTCGGGTCGGCTGGCGAGCCACACCCCCAAAATGCGACCCCGAATTTCGGCCCCAAAATGGACATATGGCATTGATATGCGACGAATAATGCACCTGCCAAGTTTGGGGGCATTTGGTGACGGTGGTATTCCGACCGGAATTGCATGGGAGGGCTGTAGCTCGGGGTCGGCTGGCGAGCCACAACCCCCAAAATGCGACCCGAATTTCGGCCCCAAAATGGACATATGGCATTGATATGCGACGAATAATGCACCTGCCAAGTTTGGGGCATTTGGTGACGGTGGTATCCGACCGGAATTGCATGGGAGGGCTGTAGCTCGGGTCGGCTGGCGAGCCACACCCCCAAAATGCGACCCCGAATTTCGGCCCCAAAATGGACATATGGCATTGATATGCGACGAATAATGCACCTGCCAAGTTTGGGGGCATTTGGTGACGGTGGTATTCCGACCGGAATTGCATGGGAGGGCTGTAGCTCGGGTCGGCTGGCGAGCCACAACCCCCAAAATGCGACCCGAATTTCGGCCCAAAATGGACATATGGCATTGATATGCGACGAATAATGCACCTGCCAAGTTTGGGGCATTTGGTGACGGTGGTATTCCGACCGGAATTGCATGGGAGGGCTGTAGCTCGGGGTCGGCTGGCGAGCCACACACCCCCAAAATGCGACCCCGAATTTCGGCCCCAAAATGGACATATGGCATTGATATGCGACGAATAATGCACCTGCCAAGTTTGGGGGCATTTGGTGACGGTGGTATCCGACCGGAATTGCATGGGAGGGCTGTAGCTCGGGCGCTGGCGAGCCACAACCCCCAAAATGCGACCCCGAATTTCGGCCCAAAATGGACATATGGCATTGATATGCGACGAATAATGCACCTGCCAAGTTTGGGGGCATTTGGTGATGGTGGTATCCGACCGGAATTGCATGGGAGGCTGTAGCTCGGGTCGGCTGGCGAGCCACACCCCCAAAATGCGACCCCGAATTTCGGCCCAAAATGGACATATGGCATTGATATGCGACGAATAATGCACCTGCCAAGTTTGGGGGCATTTGGTGACGGTGGTATTCCGACCGGAATTGCATGGGAGGGCTGTAGCTCGGGGTCGGCTGGCGAGCCACACCCCCAAAATGCGACCCCGAATTTCGGCCCCAAAATGGACATATGGCATTGATATGCGACGAATAATGCACCTGCCAAGTTTGGGGGCATTTGGTGACGGTGGTATTCCGACCGGAATTGCATGGGAGGGCTGTAGCTCGGGTCGGCTGGCGAGCCACACCCCCCAAAATGCGACCCCGAATTTCGGCCCCAAAATGGACATATGGCATTGATATGCGACGAATAATGCACCTGCCAAGTTTGGGGGCATTTGGTGACGGTGGTATCCGACCGGAATTGCATGGGAGGGCTGTAGCTCGGGTCGGCTGGCGAGCCACACACCCCCAAAATGCGACCCCGAATTTCGGCCCCAAAATGGACATATGGCATTGATATGCGACGAATAATGCACCTGCCAAGTTTGGGGGCATTTGGTGACGGTGGTATTCCGACCGGAATTGCATGGGAGGGCTGTAGCTCGGGGTCGGCTGGCGAGCCACACCCCCCAAAATGCGACCCCGAATTTCGGCCCCAAAATGGACATATGGCATTGATATGCGACGAATAATGCACCTGCCAAGTTTGGGGGCATTTGGTGACGGTGGTATCCGACCGGAATTGCATGGGAGGGCTGTAGCTCGGGTCGGCTGGCGAGCCACACCCCCAAAATGCGACCCCGAATTTCGGCCCCAAAATGGACATATGGCATTGATATGCGACGAATAATGCACCTGCCAAGTTTGGGGGCATTTGGTGACGGTGGTATTCCGACCGGAATTGCATGGGAGGGCTGTAGCTCGGGTCGGCTGGCGAGCCACACCCCCAAAATGCGACCCCGAATTTCGGCCCCAAAATGGACATATGGCATTGATATGCGACGAATAATGCACCTGCCAAGTTTGGGGGCATTTGGTGACGGTGGTATTCCGACCGGAATTGCATGGGAGGGCTGTAGCTCGGGTCGGCTGGCGAGCCACACCCCAAAATGCGACCCGAATTTCGGCCCCAAAATGGACATATGGCATTGATATGCGACGAATAATGCACCTGCCAAGTTTGGGGGCATTTGGTGACGGTGGTATCCGACCGGAATTGCATGGGAGGGCTGTAGCTCGGGGTCGGCTGGCGAGCCACACCCCCCAAAATGCGACCCCGAATTTCGGCCCCAAAATGGACATATGGCATTGATATGCGACGAATAATGCACCTGCCAAGTTTGGGGGCATTTGGTGACGGTGGTATTCCGACCGGAATTGCATGGGAGGGCTGTAGCTCGGGTCGGCTGGCGAGCCACACCCCCCAAAATGCGACCCCGAATTTCGGCCCCAAAATGGACATATGGCATTGATATGCGACGAATAATGCACCTGCCAAGTTTGGGGGCATTTGGTGACGGTGGTATTCCGACCGGAATTGCATGGGAGGGCTGTAGCTCGGGGTCGGCTGGCGAGCCACACACCCCCAAAATGCGACCCGAATTTCGGCCCCAAAATGGACATATGGCATTGATATGCGACGAATAATGCACCTGCCAAGTTTGGGGGCATTTGGTGACGGTGGTATTCCGACCGGAATTGCATGGGAGGGCTGTAGCTCGGGTCGGCTGGCGAGCCACAACCCCCAAAATGCGACCCCGAATTTCGGCCCCAAAATGGACATATGGCATTGATATGCGACGAATAATGCACCTGCCAAGTTTGGGGGCATTTGGTGACGGTGGTATTCCGACCGGAATTGCATGGGAGGGCTGTAGCTCGGGTCGGCTGGCGAGCCACACACCCCAAAATGCGACCCGAATTTCGGCCCCAAAATGGACATATGGCATTGATATGCGACGAATAATGCACCTGCCAAGTTTGGGGGCATTTGGTGACGGTGGTATCCGACCGGAATTGCATGGGAGGGCTGTAGCTCGGGTCGGCTGGCGAGCCACACACCCCCAAAATGCGACCCCGAATTTCGGCCCCAAAATGGACATATGGCATTGATATGCGACGAATAATGCACCTGCCAAGTTTGGGGGCATTTGGTGACGGTGGTATTCCGACCGGAATTGCATGGGAGGGCTGTAGCTCGGGTCGGCTGGCGAGCCACACACCCCCAAAATGCGACCCCGAATTTCGGCCCCAAAATGGACATATGGCATTGATATGCGACGAATAATGCACCTGCCAAGTTTGGGGGCATTTGGTGACGGTGGTATTCCGACCGGAATTGCATGGGAGGGCTGTAGCTCGGGTCGGCTGGCGAGCCACACCCCAAAATGCGACCCCGAATTTCGGCCCCAAAATGGACATATGGCATTGATATGCGACGAATAATGCACCTGCCAAGTTTGGGGGCATTTGGTGACGGTGGTATTCCGACCGGAATTGCATGGGAGGGCTGTAGCTCGGGGTCGGCTGGCGAGCCACACACCCCCAAAATGCGACCCCGAATTTCGGCCCCAAAATGGACATATGGCATTGATATGCGACGAATAATGCACCTGCCAAGTTTGGGGGCATTTGGTGACGGTGGTATTCCGACCGGAATTGCATGGGAGGGCTGTAGCTCGGGTCGGCTGGCGAGCCACACCCCCCAAAATGCGACCCCGAATTTCGGCCCAAAATGGACATATGGCATTGATATGCGACGAATAATGCACCTGCCAAGTTTGGGGGCATTTGGTGACGGTGGTATTCCGACCGGAATTGCATGGGAGGGCTGTAGCTCGGGTCGGCTGGCGAGCCACACCCCCCCAAAATGCGACCCCGAATTTCGGCCCCAAAATGGACATATGGCATTGATATGCGACGAATAATGCACCTGCCAAGTTTGGGGGCATTTGGTGACGGTGGTATTCCGACCGGAATTGCATGGGAGGGCTGTAGCTCGGGTCGGCTGGCGAGCCACACCCCCAAAATGCGACCCCGAATTTCGGCCCCAAAATGGACATATGGCATTGATATGCGACGAATAATGCACCTGCCAAGTTTGGGGGCATTTGGTGACGGTGGTATTCCGACCGGAATTGCATGGGAGGGCTGTAGCTCGGGTCGGCTGGCGAGCCACACACCCCCAAAATGCGACCCCGAATTTCGGCCCCAAAATGGACATATGGCATTGATATGCGACGAATAATGCACCTGCCAAGTTTGGGGGCATTTGGTGACGGTGGTATTCCGACCGGAATTGCATGGGAGGGCTGTAGCTCGGGTCGGCTGGCGAGCCACACACCCCCAAATGCGACCCCGAATTTCGGCCCAAAATGGACATATGGCATTGATATGCGACGAATAATGCACCTGCCAAGTTTGGGGGCATTTGGTGACGGTGGTATTCCGACCGAATTGCATGGGAGGGCTGTAGCTCGGGTCGGCTGGCGAGCCACAACCCCCCAAAATGCGACCCCGAATTTCGGCCCCAAAATGGACATATGGCATTGATATGCGACGAATAATGCACCTGCCAAGTTTGGGGGCATTTGGTGACGGTGGTATCCGACCGGAATTGCATGGGAGGGCTGTAGCTCGGGGTCGGCTGGCGAGCCACAACCCCCAAAATGCGACCCCGAATTTCGGCCCCAAAATGGACATATGGCATTGATATGCGACGAATAATGCACCTGCCAAGTTTGGGGCATTTGGTGACGGTGGTATTCCGACCGGAATTGCATGGGAGGGCTGTAGCTCGGGGTCGGCTGGCGAGCCACACACCCCCAAAATGCGACCCCGAATTTCGGCCCCAAAATGGACATATGGCATTGATATGCGACGAATAATGCACCTGCCAAGTTTGGGGCATTTGTGACGGTGGTATTCCGACCGGAATTGCATGGGAGGGCTGTAGCTCGGGTCGGCTGGCGAGCCACACCCCCCAAAATGCGACCCGAATTTCGGCCCCAAAATGGACATATGGCATTGATATGCGACGAATAATGCACCTGCCAAGTTTGGGGGCATTTGGTGACGGTGGTATTCCGACCGGAATTGCATGGAGGGCTGTAGCTCGGGGTCGGCTGGCGAGCCACAACCCCCAAAATGCGACCCCGAATTTCGGCCCAAAATGGACATATGGCATTGATATGCGACGAATAATGCACCTGCCAAGTTTGGGGGCATTTGGTGATGGTGGTATTCCGACCGGAATTGCATGGGAGGGCTGTAGCTCGGGGTCGGCTGGCGAGCCACACCCCCAAAATGCGACCCGAATTTCGGCCCCAAAATGGACATATGGCATTGATATGCGACGAATAATGCACCTGCCAAGTTTGGGGGCATTTGGTGACGGTGGTATTCCGACCGGAATTGCATGGGAGGGCTGTAGCTCGGGGTCGGCTGGCGAGCCACACACCCCCAAAATGCGACCCCGAATTTCGGCCCCAAAATGGACATATGGCATTGATATGCGACGAATAATGCACCTGCCAAGTTTGGGGGCATTTGGTGACGGTGGTATTCCGACCGGAATTGCATGGGAGGGCTGTAGCTCGGGGTCGGCTGGCGAGCCACACACCCCCAAAATGCGACCCGAATTTCGGCCCCAAAATGGACATATGGCATTGATATGCGACGAATAATGCACCTGCCAAGTTTGGGGGCATTTGGTGACGGTGGTATTCCGACCGGAATTGCATGGGAGGGCTGTAGCTCGGGTCGGCTGGCGAGCCACAACCCCAAAAATGCGACCCCGAATTTCGGCCCAAAATGGACATATGGCATTGATATGCGACGAATAATGCACCTGCCAAGTTTGGGGGCATTTGGTGACGGTGGTATCCGACCGGAATTGCATGGGAGGGCTGTAGCTCGGGTCGGCTGGCGAGCCACACCCCCCAAAATGCGACCCCGAATTTCGGCCCCAAAATGGACATATGGCATTGATATGCGACGAATAATGCACCTGCCAAGTTTGGGGGCATTTGGTGACGGTGGTATTCCGACCGGAATTGCATGGGAGGGCTGTAGCTCGGGGTCGGCTGGCGAGCACACACCCCAAAATGCGACCCCGAATTTCGGCCCCAAAATGGACATATGGCATTGATATGCGACGAATAATGCACCTGCCAAGTTTGGGGGCATTTGGTGACGGTGTATTCCGACCGGAATTGCATGGGAGGGCTGTAGCTCGGGTCGGCTGGCGAGCCACACCCCCAAAATGCGACCCGAATTTCGGCCCCAAAATGGACATATGGCATTGATATGCGACGAATAATGCACCTGCCAAGTTTGGGGCATTTGGTGACGGTGGTATTCCGACCGGAATTGCATGGGAGGGCTGTAGCTCGGGTCGGCTGGCGAGCCACACCCCAAAATGCGACCCCGAATTTCGGCCCAAAATGGACATATGGCATTGATATGCGACGAATAATGCACCTGCCAAGTTTGGGGGCATTTGGTGACGGTGGTATTCCGACCGGAATTGCATGGGAGGGCTGTAGCTCGGGGTCGGCTGGCGAGCCACACCCCCCCAAAATGCGACCCGAATTTCGGCCCCAAAATGGACATATGGCATTGATATGCGACGAATAATGCACCTGCCAAGTTTGGGGGCATTTGGTGACGGTGGTATCCGACCGGAATTGCATGGGAGGGCTGTAGCTCGGGTCGGCTGGCGAGCCACAACCCCCCAAAATGCGACCCGAATTTCGGCCCCAAAATGGACATATGGCATTGATATGCGACGAATAATGCACCTGCCAAGTTTGGGGGCATTTGGTGACGGTGTATTCCGACCGGAATTGCATGGGAGGGCTGTAGCTCGGGTCGGCTGGCGAGCCACACCCCCAAAATGCGACCCCGAATTTCGGCCCCAAAATGGACATATGGCATTGATATGCGACGAATAATGCACCTGCCAAGTTTGGGGGCATTTGTGATGGTGGTATTCCGACCGGAATTGCATGGGAGGGCTGTAGCTCGGGGTCGGCTGGCGAGCCACACACCCCCAATGCGACCCCGAATTTCGGCCCAAAATGGACATATGGCATTGATATGCGACGAATAATGCACCTGCCAAGTTTGGGGGCATTTGGTGACGGTGGTATTCCGACCGGAATTGCATGGGAGGGCTGTAGCTCGGGTCGGCTGGCGAGCCACACACCCCAAAATGCGACCCCGAATTTCGGCCCCAAAATGGACATATGGCATTGATATGCGACGAATAATGCACCTGCCAAGTTTGGGGGCATTTGGACGGTGGTATTCCGACCGGAATTGCATGGGAGGGCTGTAGCTCGGGTCGGCTGGCGAGCCACAACCCCCAAAATGCGACCCCGAATTTCGGCCCAAAATGGACATATGGCATTGATATGCGACGAATAATGCACCTGCCAAGTTTGGGGGCATTTGGTGATGGTGTATTCCGACCGGAATTGCATGGGAGGGCTGTAGCTCGGGGTCGGCTGGCGAGCCAAACCCCCAAAATGCGACCCGAATTTCGGCCCCAAAATGGACATATGGCATTGATATGCGACGAATAATGCACCTGCCAAGTTTGGGGGCATTTGGTGACGGTGGTATCCGACCGGAATTGCATGGGAGGGCTGTAGCTCGGGTCGGCTGGCGAGCCACAACCCCCCAAAATGCGACCCGAATTTCGGCCCCAAAATGGACATATGGCATTGATATGCGACGAATAATGCACCTGCCAAGTTTGGGGGCATTTGGTGACGGTGTATTCCGACCGGAATTGCATGGGAGGGCTGTAGCTCGGGGTCGGCTGGCGAGCCACACCCCCAAAATGCGACCCCGAATTTCGGCCCCAAAATGGACATATGGCATTGATATGCGACGAATAATGCACCTGCCAAGTTTGGGGGCATTTGGTGACGGTGGTATTCCGACCGGAATTGCATGGGAGGGCTGTAGCTCGGGGTCGGCTGGCGAGCCACACCCCCCCCAAAATGCGACCCGAATTTCGGCCCAAAATGGACATATGGCATTGATATGCGACGAATAATGCACCTGCCAAGTTTGGGGGCATTTGGTGACGGTGGTATTCCGACCGGAATTGCATGGGAGGGCTGTAGCTCGGGTCGGCTGGCGAGCCACACACCCCCAAAATGCGACCCGAATTTCGGCCCAAAATGGACATATGGCATTGATATGCGACGAATAATGCACCTGCCAAGTTTGGGGGCATTTGGTGACGGTGGTATCCGACCGGAATTGCATGGGAGGGCTGTAGCTCGGGTCGGCTGGCGAGCCACACACCCCAAAACGACCCCGAATTTCGGCCCAAAATGGACATATGGCATTGATATGCGACGAATAATGCACCTGCCAAGTTTGGGGGCATTTGGTGACGGTGGTATTCCGACCGGAATTGCATGGAGGGCTGTAGCTCGGGGTCGGCTGGCGAGCCACAACCCCCAAAATGCGACCCCGAATTTCGGCCCCAAAACATATGGCATTGATATGCGACGAATAATGCACCTGGGGCATTTGGTATTCCTTTGGGGGCTGTAGCAGGGGGGCGACGAATAATGCACCTGCCAAGTTTGGGGCATTCCGACCGGAATTGCATGGGAGGGCTGTAGCTCGGGTCGGCTGGCGAGCCACAACCCCCAAAATGCGACCCCGAATTTCGGCCCAAAATGGACATATGGCATTGATATGCGACGAATAATGCACCTGCCAAGTTTGGGGGCATTTGGTGACGGTGGTATTCCGACCGGAATTGCATGGGAGGGCTGTAGCTCGGGTCGGCTGGCGAGCCACACCCCCCAAAATGCGACCCCGAATTTCGGCCCCAAAATGGACATATGGCATTGATATGCGACGAATAATGCACCTGCCAAGTTTGGGGGCATTTGGTGACGGTGTATTCCGACCGGAATTGCATGGGAGGGCTGTAGCTCGGGGTCGGCTGGCGAGCCACACCCCCCCAAAATGCGACCCCGATTTCGGCCCCAAAATGGACATATGGCATTGATATGCGACGAATAATGCACCTGCCAAGTTTGGGGCATTTGGTGACGGTGGTATTCCGACCGGAATTGCATGGGAGGGCTGTAGCTCGGGGTCGGCTGGCGAGCCACAACCCCCAAAATGCGACCCCGAATTTCGGCCCCAAAATGGACATATGGCATTGATATGCGACGAATAATGCACCTGCCAAGTTTGGGGGCATTTGGTGACGGTGGTATTCCGACCGGAATTGCATGGGAGGGCTGTAGCTCGGGTCGGCTGGCGAGCCACACCCCCCAAAATGCGACCCCGAATTTCGGCCCCAAAATGGACATATGGCATTGATATGCGACGAATAATGCACCTGCCAAGTTTGGGGGCATTTGGTGATGGTGTATTCCGACCGGAATTGCATGGGAGGGCTGTAGCTCGGGTCGGCTGGCGAGCCACAACCCCCAAAATGCGACCCCGAATTTCGGCCCAAAATGGACATATGGCATTGATATGCGACGAATAATGCACCTGCCAAGTTTGGGGGCATTTGTGACGGTGGTATTCCGACCGGAATTGCATGGGAGGGCTGTAGCTCGGGTCGGCTGGCGAGCCACAACCCCAAAATGCGACCCCGAATTTCGGCCCCAAAATGGACATATGGCATTGATATGCGACGAATAATGCACCTGCCAAGTTTGGGGGCATTTGGTGACGGTGGTATTCCGACCGGAATTGCATGGGAGGGCTGTAGCTCGGGTCGGCTGGCGAGCCACACACCCCCAAAATGCGACCCCGAATTTCGGCCCCAAAATGGACATATGGCATTGATATGCGACGAATAATGCACCTGCCAAGTTTGGGGGCATTTGTGACGGTGGTATTCCGACCGGAATTGCATGGGAGGGCTGTAGCTCGGGTCGGCTGGCGAGCCACACACCCCCAAAATGCGACCCCGAATTTCGGCCCCAAAATGGACATATGGCATTGATATGCGACGAATAATGCACCTGCCAAGTTTGGGGGCATTTGGTGACGGTGGTATCCGACCGGAATTGCATGGGAGGGCTGTAGCTCGGGTCGGCTGGCGAGCCACAACCCCCCCAAAATGCGACCCCGAATTTCGGCCCCAAAATGGACATATGGCATTGATATGCGACGAATAATGCACCTGCCAAGTTTGGGGGCATTTGGTGATGGTGTATTCCGACCGGAATTGCATGGGAGGGCTGTAGCTCGGGGTCGGCTGGCGAGCCACACACCCCAAAATGCGACCCGAATTTCGGCCCCAAAATGGACATATGGCATTGATATGCGACGAATAATGCACCTGCCAAGTTTGGGGGCATTTGGTGACGGTGGTATTCCGACCGGAATTGCATGGGAGGGCTGTAGCTCGGGTCGGCTGGCGAGCCACAACCCCCCAAAATGCGACCCCGAATTTCGGCCCCAAAATGGACATATGGCATTGATATGCGACGAATAATGCACCTGCCAAGTTTGGGGCATTTGGTGACGGTGGTATTCCGACCGGAATTGCATGGGAGGGCTGTAGCTCGGGTCGGCTGGCGAGCCACACACCCCCAAAATGCGACCCCGAATTTCGGCCCCAAAATGGACATATGGCATTGATATGCGACGAATAATGCACCTGCCAAGTTTGGGGGCATTTGGTGACGGTGGTATCCGACCGGAATTGCATGGGAGGGCTGTAGCTCGGGTCGGCTGGCGAGCCACAACCCCCAAAATGCGACCCCGAATTTCGGCCCCAAAATGGACATATGGCATTGATATGCGACGAATAATGCACCTGCCAAGTTTGGGGGCATTTGGTGACGGTGGTATTCCGACCGAATTGCATGGGAGGGCTGTAGCTCGGGGTCGGCTGGCGAGCCACACACCCCCAAAATGCGAAATTTCGGCCCCAAAATGGACATATGGCATTGATATGCGACGAATAATGCACCTGCCAAGTTTGGGGGCATTTGGTGACGGTGGTATTCCGACCGGAATTGCATGGGAGGGCTGTAGCTCGGGTCGGCTGGCGAGCCACACACCCCCAAAATGCGACCCCGAATTTCGGCCCCAAAATGGACATATGGCATTGATATGCGACGAATAATGCACCTGCCAAGTTTGGGGGCATTTGGTGACGGTGGTATTCCGACCGGAATTGCATGGGAGGGCTGTAGCTCGGGTCGGCTGGCGAGCCACACACCCCCAAAATGCGACCCGAATTTCGGCCCCAAAATGGACATATGGCATTGATATGCGACGAATAATGCACCTGCCAAGTTTGGGGCATTTGGTGACGGTGGTATTCCGACCGGAATTGCATGGGAGGGCTGTAGCTCGGGTCGGCTGGCGAGCCACAACCCCCCAAAATGCGACCCGAATTTCGGCCCCAAAATGGACATATGGCATTGATATGCGACGAATAATGCACCTGCCAAGTTTGGGGGCATTTGGTGACGGTGGTATTCCGACCGGAATTGCATGGGAGGGCTGTAGCTCGGGGTCGGCTGGCGAGCCACAACCCCCCAAAATGCGACCCGAATTTCGGCCCCAAAATGGACATATGGCATTGATATGCGACGAATAATGCACCTGCCAAGTTTGGGGGCATTTGGTGATGGTGGTATTCCGACCGGAATTGCATGGGAGGGCTGTAGCTCGGGGTCGGCTGGCGAGCCACACACCCCAAAATGCGACCCCGAATTTCGGCCCCAAAATGGACATATGGCATTGATATGCGACGAATAATGCACCTGCCAAGTTTGGGGGCATTTGGTGACGGTGTATTCCGACCGGAATTGCATGGGAGGGCTGTAGCTCGGGGTCGGCTGGCGAGCCACACACCCCCAAAATGCGACCCGAATTTCGGCCCCAAAATGGACATATGGCATTGATATGCGACGAATAATGCACCTGCCAAGTTTGGGGGCATTTGGTGACGGTGGTATTCGGACCGGAATTGCATGGGAGGGCTGTAGCTCGGGTCGGCTGGCGAGCCACACCCCCCAAAATGCGACCCGAATTTCGGCCCCAAAATGGACATATGGCATTGATATGCGACGAATAATGCACCTGCCAAGTTTGGGGGCATTTGGTGACGGTGGTATCCGACCGGAATTGCATGGGAGGGCTGTAGCTCGGGTCGGCTGGCGAGCCAAACCCCCCAAAATGCGACCCCGAATTTCGGCCCCAAAATGGACATATGGCATTGATATGCGACGAATAATGCACCTGCCAAGTTTGGGGGCATTTGTGACGGTGTATTCCGACCGGAATTGCATGGGAGGGCTGTAGCTCGGGTCGGCTGGCGAGCCACACCCCCCAAAATGCGACCCCGAATTTCGGCCCCAAAATGGACATATGGCATTGATATGCGACGAATAATGCACCTGCCAAGTTTGGGGGCATTTGTGACGGTGGTATTCCGACCGGAATTGCATGGGAGGGCTGTAGCTCGGGGTCGGCTGGCGAGCCACACACCCCCAAAATGCGACCCGAATTTCGGCCCAAAATGGACATATGGCATTGATATGCGACGAATAATGCACCTGCCAAGTTTGGGGGCATTTGGTGATGGTGGTATTCCGACCGAATTGCATGGGAGGGCTGTAGCTCGGGGTCGGCTGGCGAGCCACAACCCCCAAAATGCGACCCGAATTTCGGCCCCCAAAATGGACATATGGCATTGATATGCGACGAATAATGCACCTGCCAAGTTTGGGGGCATTTGGTGACGGTGGTATTCCGACCGGAATTGCATGGGAGGGCTGTAGCTCGGGGTCGGCTGGCGAGCCACAACCCCCAAAATGCGACCCCGAATTTCGGCCCCAAAATGGACATATGGCATTGATATGCGACGAATAATGCACCTGCCAAGTTTGGGGGCATTTGGTGACGGTGGTATTCCGACCGGAATTGCATGGGAGGGCTGTAGCTCGGGGTCGGCTGGCGAGCCACACACCCCAAAATGCGACCCGAATTTCGGCCCCAAAATGGACATATGGCATTGATATGCGACGAATAATGCACCTGCCAAGTTTGGGGCATTTGGTGACGGTGGTATTCCGACCGGAATTGCATGGGAGGGCTGTAGCTCGGGGTCGGCTGGCGAGCCACACACCCCCAAAATGCGACCCCGAATTTCGGCCCCAAAATGGACATATGGCATTGATATGCGACGAATAATGCACCTGCCAAGTTTGGGGGCATTTGGTGACGGTGGTATTCCGACCGGAATTGCATGGGAGGGCTGTAGCTCGGGGTCGGCTGGCGAGCCACACACCCCCAAAATGCGACCCGAATTTCGGCCCCAAAATGGACATATGGCATTGATATGCGACGAATAATGCACCTGCCAAGTTTGGGGGCATTTGGTGACGGTGGTATCCGACCGGAATTGCATGGAGGGCTGTAGCTCGGGTCGGCTGGCGAGCCACACACCCCCAAAATGCGACCCCGAATTTCGGCCCCAAAATGGACATATGGCATTGATATGCGACGAATAATGCACCTGCCAAGTTTGGGGCATTTGGTGACGGTGGTATTCCGACCGGAATTGCATGGGAGGGCTGTAGCTCGGGTCGGCTGGCGAGCCACACACCCCCAAAATGCGACCCCGAATTTCGGCCCCAAAATGGACATATGGCATTGATATGCGACGAATAATGCACCTGCCAAGTTTGGGGGCATTTGGTGACGGTGGTATTCCGACCGGAATTGCATGGGAGGGCTGTAGCTCGGGGTCGGCTGGCGAGCCACACCCCCCAAAATGCGACCCCGAATTTCGGCCCCAAAATGGACATATGGCATTGATATGCGACGAATAATGCACCTGCCAAGTTTGGGGGCATTTGGTGACGGTGGTATTCCGACCGGAATTGCATGGGAGGGCTGTAGCTCGGGTCGGCTGGCGAGCCACAACCCCCAAAATGCGACCCCGAATTTCGGCCCCCAAAATGGACATATGCATTGATATGCGACGAATAATGCACCTGCCAAGTTTGGGGGCATTTGGTGACGGTGTATCCGACCGGAATTGCATGGGAGGGCTGTAGCTCGGGTCGCTGGCGAGCCACACCCCCCAAAATGCGACCCCGAATTTCGGCCCCAAAATGGACATATGGCATTGATATGCGACGAATAATGCACCTGCCAAGTTTGGGGGCATTTGGTGATGGTGTATTCCGACCGGAATTGCATGGGAGGCTGTAGCTCGGGTCGGCTGGCGAGCCACACACCCCCAAAATGCGACCCCGAATTTCGGCCCCAAAATGGACATATGGCATTGATATGCGACGAATAATGCACCTGCCAAGTTTGGGGGCATTTGGTGACGGTGGTATCCGACCGAAATTGCATGGGAGGGCTGTAGCTCGGGTCGGCTGGCGAGCCACACCCCAAAAATGCGACCCCGAATTTCGGCCCCAAAATGGACATATGGCATTGATATGCGACGAATAATGCACCTGCCAAGTTTGGGGGCATTTGGTGACGGTGGTATTCCGACCGGAATTGCATGGGAGGGCTGTAGCTCGGGGTCGGCTGGCGAGCCACAACCCCCCAAAATGCGACCCCCGAATTTCGGCCCCAAAATGGACATATGGCATTGATATGCGACGAATAATGCACCTGCCAAGTTTGGGGCATTTGGTGACGGTGGTATTCGACCGGAATTGCATGGGAGGGCTGTAGCTCGGGTCGGCTGGCGAGCCACCCCCAAAATGCGACCCCGAATTTCGGCCCAAAATGGACATATGGCATTGATGCGACGAATAATGCACCTGCCAAGTTTGGGGGCATTTGTGAAAATTGCATGGAGGGCTGTAGCTCGGGGTCGGCTGGCGAGCCACATGCGACCCCGAATTTCGGCCCAAAATGGACATATGGCATTGATATGCGACGAATAATGCACCTGCCAAGTTTGGGGGCATTTGGTGACGGTGGTATCCGACCGGAATTGCATGGGAGGGCTGTAGCTCGGGTCGGCTGGCGAGCCACACACCCCCAAAATGCGACCCCGAATTTCGGCCCCAAAATGGACATATGGCATTGATATGCGACGAATAATGCACCTGCCAAGTTTGGGGGCATTTGGTGACGGTGGTATTCCGACCGGAATTGCATGGGAGGGCTGTAGCTCGGGGTCGGCTGGCGAGCCACACCCCCAAAATGCGACCCCGAATTTCGGCCCCAAAATGGACATATGGCATTGATATGCGACGAATAATGCACCTGCCAAGTTTGGGGGCATTTGGTGACGGTGGTATTCCGACCGGAATTGCATGGGAGGGCTGTAGCTCGGGGTCGGCTGGCGAGCCACAACCCCCCAAATGCGACCCCGAATTTCGGCCCCAAAATGGACATATGGCATTGATATGCGACGAATAATGCACCTGCCAAGTTTGGGGGCATTTGGTGACGTGGTATCCGACCGGAATTGCATGGGAGGGCTGTAGCTCGGGGTCGGCTGGCGAGCCACAACCCCAAAATGCGACCCGAATTTCGGCCCCAAAATGGACATATGGCATTGATATGCGACGAATAATGCACCTGCCAAGTTTGGGGCATTTGGTGACCGACCGGAATTGCATGGGAGGGCTGTAGCTCGGGTCGGCTGGCGAGCCACAACCCCCCAAAATGCGACCCCGAATTTCGGCCCAAAATGGACATATGGCATTGATATGCGACGAATAATGCACTGCCAAGTTTGGGGGCATTTGTGACGGTGGTATTCCGACCGGAATTGCATGGGAGGGCTGTAGCTCGGGGTCGGCTGGCGAGCCACAACCCCCAAAATGCGACCCCGAATTTCGGCCCCAAAATGGACATATGGCATTGATATGCGACGAATAATGCACCTGCCAAGTTTGGGGGCATTTGGTGACGGTGGTATTCCGACCGGAATTGCATGGGAGGGCTGTAGCTCGGGGTCGGCTGGCGAGCCACAACCCCCAAAATGCGACCCCGAATTTCGGCCCCAAAATGGACATATGGCATTGATATGCGACGAATAATGCACCTGCCAAGTTTGGGGCATTTGGTGACGGTGGTATCCGACCGGAATTGCATGGGAGGGCTGTAGCTCGGGGTCGGCTGGCGAGCCACACCCCCAAAATGCGACCCCGAATTTCGGCCCCAAAATGGACATATGGCATTGATATGCGACGAATAATGCACCTGCCAAGTTTGGGGCATTTGGTGACGGTGGTATTCCGACCGGAATTGCATGGGAGGGCTGTAGCTCGGGGTCGGCTGGCGAGCCACACACCCCCAAAATGCGACCCCGAATTTCGGCCCCAAAATGGACATATGGCATTGATATGCGACGAATAATGCACCTGCCAAGTTTGGGGGCATTTGGTGATGGTGGTATCCGACCGAATTGCATGGGAGGGCTGTAGCTCGGGTCGGCTGGCGAGCCACACCCCCCAAAATGCGACCCGAATTTCGGCCCCAAAATGGACATATGGCATTGATATGCGACGAATAATGCACCTGCCAAGTTTGGGGCATTTGGTGACGGTGGTATCCGACCGGAATTGCATGGGAGGGCTGTAGCTCGGGTCGGCTGGCGAGCCACAACCCCCAAAATGCGACCCCGAATTTCGGCCAAAATGGACATATGGCATTGATATGCGACGATAATGCACCTGCCAAGTTTGGGCATTTGGTGACGGTGTATTCCGACCGGAATTGCATGGGAGGGCTGTAGCTCGGGGTCGGCTGGCGAGCCACAACCCCAAAATGCGACCCCGAATTTCGGCCCCAAAATGGACATATGGCATTGATATGCGAAATAATGCACCTGCCAAGTTTGGGGGCATTTGGTGACGGTGGTATCCGACCGGAATTGCATGGGAGGGCTGTAGCTCGGGTCGGCTGGCGAGCCACACCCCCAAAATGCGACCCGAATTTCGGCCCCAAAATGGACATATGGCATTGATATGCGACGAATAATGCACCTGCCAAGTTTGGGGGCATTTGGTGACGGTGGTATCCGACCGGAATTGCATGGGAGGGCTGTAGCTCGGGTCGGCTGGCGAGCCACAACCCCCCAAATGCGACCCCGAATTTCGGCCCCAAAATGGACATATGGCATTGATATGCGACGAATAATGCACCTGCCAAGTTTGGGGGCATTTGGTGACGGTGGTATTCCGACCGGAATTGCATGGGAGGGCTGTAGCTCGGGGTCGGCTGGCGAGCCACAACCCCAAAAATGCGACCCCGAATTTCGGCCCCAAAATGGACATATGGCATTGATATGCGACGAATAATGCACCTGCCAAGTTTGGGGCATTTGGTGACGGTGGTTCCGACCGGAATTGCATGGGAGGGCTGTAGCTCGGGGTCGGCTGGCGAGCCACAACCCCCAAAATGCGACCCCGAATTTCGGCCCCAAAATGGACATATGGCATTGATATGCGACGAATAATGCACCTGCCAAGTTTGGGGGCATTTGGTGACGGTGGTATTCCGACCGGAATTGCATGGGAGGGCTGTAGCTCGGGTCGGCTGGCGAGCCACAACCCCCAAAATGCGACCCCGAATTTCGGCCCCAAAATGGACATATGGCATTGATATGCGACGAATAATGCACTGCCAAGTTTGGGGGCATTTGGTGACGGTGGTATTCCGACCGAATTGCATGGGAGGGCTGTAGCTCGGGTCGGCTGGCGAGCCACAACCCCCAAAATGCGACCCGAATTTCGGCCCCAAAATGGACATATGGCATTGATATGCGACGAATAATGCACCTGCCAAGTTTGGGGGCATTTGGTGATGGTGTATTCCGACCGGAATTGCATGGGAGGGCTGTAGCTCGGGGTCGGCTGGCGAGCCACAACCCCCAAAATGCGACCCCGAATTTCGGCCCCAAAATGGACATATGGCATTGATATGCGACGAATAATGCACCTGCCAAGTTTGGGGGCATTTGTGACGGTGGTATTCCGACCGGAATTGCATGGGAGGGCTGTAGCTCGGGTCGGCTGGCGAGCCACACCCCCCAAAATGCGACCCCGAATTTCGGCCCCAAAATGGACATATGGCATTGATATGCGACGAATAATGCACCTGCCAAGTTTGGGGGCATTTGGTGACGGTGGTATTCCGACCGGAATTGCATGGGAGGGCTGTAGCTCGGGGTCGGCTGGCGAGCCACAACCCCCAAAATGCGACCCCGAATTTCGGCCCCAAAATGGACATATGGCATTGATATGCGACGAATAATGCACCTGCCAAGTTTGGGGGCATTTGGTGGTGGTATTCCGACCGAATTGCATGGGAGGGCTGTAGCTCGGGTCGGCTGGCGAGCCACAACCCCCAAAATGCGACCCCGAATTTCGGCCCCAAAATGGACATATGGCATTGATATGCGACGAATAATGCACCTGCCAAGTTTGGGGGCATTTGGTGACGGTGGTATTCCGACCGGAATTGCATGGGAGGGCTGTAGCTCGGGTCGGCTGGCGAGCCACACCCCCAAAATGCGACCCCGAATTTCGGCCCCAAAATGGACATATGGCATTGATATGCGACGAATAATGCACCTGCCAAGTTTGGGGGCATTTGGTGACGGTGGTATTCCGACCGGAATTGCATGGGAGGGCTGTAGCTCGGGTCGGCTGGCGAGCCACAACCCCCCAAAATGCGACCCGAATTTCGGCCCCAAAATGGACATATGGCATTGATATGCGACGAATAATGCACCTGCCAAGTTTGGGGGCATTTGGTGATGGTGGTATTCCGACCGGAATTGCATGGGAGGGCTGTAGGGTCGGCTGGCGAGCCACAACCCCAAAATGCGACCCCGAATTTCGGCCCCAAAATGGACATATGGCATTGATATGCGACGAATAATGCACCTGCCAAGTTTGGGGGCATTTGGTGACGGTGGTATTCCGACCGGAATTGCATGGGAGGGCTGTAGCTCGGGTCGGCTGGCGAGCCACAACCCCCAAAATGCGACCCCGAATTTCGGCCCCAAAATGGACATATGGCATTGATATGCGACGAATAATGCACCTGCCAAGTTTGGGGCATTTGGTGACGGTGGTATTCCGACCGGAATTGCATGGGAGGGCTGTAGCTCGGGGTCGGCTGGCGAGCCACAACCCCCCAAAATGCGACCCGAATTTCGGCCCCAAAATGGACATATGGCATTGATATGCGACGAATAATGCACCTGCCAAGTTTGGGGCATTTGGTGACGGTGGTATTCCGACCGGAATTGCATGGGAGGGCTGTAGCTCGGGTCGGCTGGCGAGCCACAACCCCCCAAAATGCGACCCGAATTTCGGCCCCAAAATGGACATATGGCATTGATATGCGACGAATAATGCACCTGCCAAGTTTGGGGGCATTTGGTGACGGTGGTATCCGACCGGAATTGCATGGGAGGGCTGTAGCTCGGGGTCGGCTGGCGAGCCACAACCCCCCCAAAATGCGACCCCGAATTTCGGCCCCAAAATGGACATATGGCATTGATATGCGACGAATAATGCACCTGCCAAGTTTGGGGGCATTTGGTGACGGTGGTATTCCGACCGAATTGCATGGGAGGGCTGTAGCTCGGGTCGGCTGGCGAGCCACAACCCCCAAAATGCGACCCCGAATTTCGGCCCCAAAATGGACATATGGCATTGATATGCGACGAATAATGCACCTGCCAAGTTTGGGGGCATTTGGTGACGGTGGTATTCCGACCGGAATTGCATGGGAGGGCTGTAGCTCGGGTCGGCTGGCGAGCCACACACCCCCAAAATGCGACCCGAATTTCGGCCCCAAAATGGACATATGGCATTGATATGCGACGAATAATGCACCTGCCAAGTTTGGGGCATTTGGTGACGGTGGTATCCGACCGGAATTGCATGGGAGGGCTGTAGCTCGGGTCGGCTGGCGAGCCACAACCCCAAAATGCGACCCCGAATTTCGGCCCCAAAGGACATATGGCATTGATATGCGACGAATAATGCACCTGCCAAGTTTGGGGGCATTTGGTGACGGTGGTATTCCGACCGAATTGCATGGGAGGGCTGTAGCTCGGGGTCGGCTGGCGAGCCACAACCCCCAAAATGCGACCCCGAATTTCGGCCCCAAAATGGACATATGGCATTGATATGCGACGAATAATGCACCTGCCAAGTTTGGGGGCATTTGGTGACGGTGGTATTCCGACCGGAATTGCATGGGAGGGCTGTAGCTCGGGGTCGGCTGGCGAGCCACACCCCCAAAATGCGACCCCGAATTTCGGCCCCAAAATGGACATATGGCATTGATATGCGACGAATAATGCACCTGCCAAGTTTGGGGGCATTTGGTGACGGTGGTATTCCGACCGGAATTGCATGGGAGGGCTGTAGCTCGGGGTCGGCTGGCGAGCCACACCCCCCAAAATGCGACCCCGAATTTCGGCCCCAAAATGGACATATGGCATTGATATGCGACGAATAATGCACCTGCCAAGTTTGGGGGCATTTGGTGATGGTGGTATTCCGACCGGAATTGCATGGGAGGGCTGTAGCTCGGGTCGGCTGGCGAGCCACACCCCCAAAATGCGACCCCGAATTTCGGCCCCAAAATGGACATATGGCATTGATATGCGACGAATAATGCACCTGCCAAGTTTGGGGGCATTTGGTGACGGTGGTATTCCGACCGGAATTGCATGGGAGGGCTGTAGCTCGGGTCGGCTGGCGAGCCACACCCCAAAATGCGACCCCGAATTTCGGCCCCAAAATGGACATATGGCATTGATATGCGACGAATAATGCACCTGCCAAGTTTGGGGGCATTTTGACGGTGGTATTCCGACCGGAATTGCATGGAGGGCTGTAGCTCGGGTCGGCTGGCGAGCCACACCCCCAAAATGCGACCCCGAATTTCGGCCCCAAAATGGACATATGGCATTGATATGCGACGAATAATGCACCTGCCAAGTTTGGGGCATTTGGTGACGGTGGTATTCCGACCGGAATTGCATGGGAGGGCTGTAGCTCGGGGTCGGCTGGCGAGCCACAACCCCCAAAATGCGACCCCGAATTTCGGCCCCAAAATGGACATATGGCATTGATATGCGACGAATAATGCACCTGCCAAGTTTGGGGGCATTTGGTGATGGTGTATTCCGACCGAATTGCATGGGAGGGCTGTAGCTCGGGGTCGGCTGGCGAGCCACAACCCCCAAAATGCGACCCGAATTTCGGCCCCAAAATGGACATATGGCATTGATATGCGACGAATAATGCACCTGCCAAGTTTGGGGGCATTTGGTGACGGTGGTATTCCGACCGGAATTGCATGGGAGGGCTGTAGCTCGGGTCGGCTGGCGAGCCACAACCCCCAAAATGCGACCCCCGAATTTCGGCCCCAAAATGGACATATGGCATTGATATGCGACGAATAATGCACCTGCCAAGTTTGGGGCATTTGGTGACGGTGGTATTCCGACCGGAATTGCATGGGAGGGCTGTAGCTCGGGTCGGCTGGCGAGCCACACACCCCCAAAATGCGACCCGAATTTCGGCCCCAAAATGGACATATGGCATTGATATGCGACGAATAATGCACCTGCCAAGTTTGGGGCATTTGGTGACGGTGGTATTCCGACCGGAATTGCATGGGAGGGCTGTAGCTCGGGGTCGGCTGGCGAGCCACAACCCCCAAAATGCGACCCCGAATTTCGGCCCCAAAATGGACATATGGCATTGATATGCGACGAATAATGCACCTGCCAAGTTTGGGGCATTTGTGACGGTGGTATTCCGACCGGAATTGCATGGGAGGGCTGTAGCTCGGGTCGGCTGGCGAGCCACAACCCCCAAAATGCGACCCCGAATTTCGGCCCCAAAATGGACATATGGCATTGATATGCGACGAATAATGCACCTGCCAAGTTTGGGGCATTTGGTGACGGTGGTATCCGACCGGAATTGCATGGGAGGGCTGTAGCTCGGGTCGGCTGGCGAGCCACAACCCCCCAAAATGCGACCCCGAATTTCGGCCCAAAATGGACATATGGCATTGATATGCGACGAATAATGCACCTGCCAAGTTTGGGGCATTTGGTGACGGTGGTATTCGACCGGAATTGCATGGGAGGGCTGTAGCTCGGGGTCGGCTGGCGAGCCACAACCCCCAAAATGCGACCCGAATTTCGGCCCCAAAATGGACATATGGCATTGATATGCGACGAATAATGCACCTGCCAAGTTTGGGGGCATTTGGTGACGGTGGTATTCCGACCGGAAATTGCATGGGAGGGCTGTAGCTCGGGGTCGGCTGGCGAGCCACACCCCCCAAAATGCGACCCCGAATTTCGGCCCCAAAATGGACATATGGCATTGATATGCGACGAATAATGCACCTGCCAAGTTTGGGGGCATTTGGTGACGGTGGTATCCGACCGGAATTGCATGGGAGGGCTGTAGCTCGGGGTCGGCTGGCGAGCCACACCCCCCCAAAATGCGACCCGAATTTCGGCCCCAAAATGGACATATGGCATTGATATGCGACGAATAATGCACCTGCCAAGTTTGGGGGCATTTGGTGACGGTGGTATTCGACCGGAATTGCATGGAGGGCTGTAGCTCGGGTCGGCTGGCGAGCCACAACCCCCAAAATGCGACCCCGAATTTCGGCCCAAAATGGACATATGGCATTGATATGCGACGAATAATGCACCTGCCAAGTTTGGGGGCATTTGGTGACGGTGGTATTCCGACCGGAATTGCATGGGAGGGCTGTAGCTCGGGTCGGCTGGCGAGCCACACCCCCAAAATGCGACCCCGAATTTCGGCCCCAAAATGGACATATGGCATTGATATGCGACGAATAATGCACCTGCCAAGTTTGGGGGCATTTGGTGATGGTGGTATCCGACCGAATTGCATGGAGGGCTGTAGCTCGGGTCGGCTGGCGAGCCACACCCCCAAAATGCGACCCCGAATTTCGGCCCCAAAATGGACATATGGCATTGATATGCGACGAATAATGCACCTGCCAAGTTTGGGGGCATTTGGTGATGGTGGTATTCCGACCGGAATTGCATGGGAGGGCTGTAGCTCGGGGTCGGCTGGCGAGCCACAACCCCCAAAATGCGACCCGAATTTCGGCCCCAAAATGGACATATGGCATTGATATGCGACGAATAATGCACCTGCCAAGTTTGGGGGCATTTGGTGACGGTGGTATTCCGACCGGAATTGCATGGGAGGGCTGTAGCTCGGGTCGGCTGGCGAGCCACAACCCCCCAAAATGCGACCCCGAATTTCGGCCCCAAAATGGACATATGGCATTGATATGCGACGAATAATGCACCTGCCAAGTTTGGGGCATTTGGTGACGGTGGTATTCCGACCGGAATTGCATGGGAGGGCTGTAGCTCGGGGTCGGCTGGCGAGCCACACCCCCCCAAAATGCGACCCCGAATTTCGGCCCCAAAATGGACATATGGCATTGATATGCGACGAATAATGCACCTGCCAAGTTTGGGGGCATTTGGTGACGGTGGTATTCCGACCGGAATTGCATGGGAGGGCTGTAGCTCGGGGTCGGCTGGCGAGCCCACACCCCAAAATGCGACCCCGAATTTCGGCCCCAAAATGGACATATGGCATTGATATGCGACGAATAATGCACCTGCCAAGTTTGGGGCATTTGGTGACGGTGGTATTCCGACCGGAATTGCATGGGAGGGCTGTAGCTCGGGGTCGGCTGGCGAGCCACAACCCCCAAAATGCGACCCGAATTTCGGCCCCAAAATGGACATATGGCATTGATATGCGACGAATAATGCACCTGCCAAGTTTGGGGGCATTTGGTGACGGTGGTATTCCGACCGGAATTGCATGGGAGGGCTGT